>CM060950.1:459661209-459893709 GCA_030765055.1 Mantis religiosa | reverse complement strand
CCTTTGCCTAAACACGGCTAGTTGAAAGAAATAATCTCTGAAGCCTGGGACTTAAGTACTTACAGCATAGTAAGTCGTCACAAAAGGTGCGTGTCTCATAGCATATGAGAACCCCTAGTGGTCTACCGGGAAACATACGAGTCAGTTGCAGAATTTAATGTCATGTTGGCCATAAGAGCTCAGTGGTTTAGAGCAACCGCACGGAGAGCGGGAGATACGTGGTTCAAATCTCGGCTATGGCATTGAATTTTTCAGTCTGGCTCTGCTCGTTCAAACCTTAGCCTACACACGGCTAGTGTTAAAGACATGATTATTTCCATAAACTGTAGCTATGTTTCCGCCTGCCTGTTATTCTAGTGTAAAATAAATAATGTGACTTTATGGGTTCGTGAAATGAAAAGTCCAGGTTACAAACACTAAAAATTGCTCTTTATTTCCGTACAAACACATCTTGTCAACCTTTACAGTCACATAAACAATACAACTTGCAAGGTCAACGACCACAACACAGCTCACACAGCTGTTCACGCATGCGAGTTCCCTGACGGGTTCCCTTTTTATAGATTACTCACTATCCGCAATGTCCTCAAACAATCAAGACGGCGCTCGAAGAAAGACGAACTCTCGAGGAATCCGTCTCCTTGCCCCCACCGATTCGGCGAGCTTTCATCTCCGCACTGCTTTTTTATTTTTTTATTTTTTAATTCTTATTCCGCATTTCTCATGTCTTGGCCTCTAGATGCCATACCAAGACACAGTATTACAATTTTATATTTACTCAAACATAATTATATTGATATTTTCAAACATTTTTCAAAAAAACTAACCTACACTAACTTATCCAATCTAACCTAACTAATCTAATTGCTACAATTGTAGCTTACAATTTTCACAATCTAAACTACTCCTACCTTCCTATCTCTAATAAATCCATTTATCCTTTTGTTATTGTGTTGATGTTGTCTTCATCTGTCGCTTCAAATCCTTCTGTTGAATCCAAGATTGTCCTCTTCTATTAGTCCTTCGACTAGATGAAGTTCCTCTTCTTCCTTTGATTGTTGAAGCTAGGTATCCATATTCTGTCCTCGAAGTCGTTCAGATCTTCTTGGTGTGGAAGGTCGTTCACGATGTCTATGTTGAATATAGTCTCTTACTCGTCGTTGCTGCTGTCTTTGTTGATTATATTCATCGATTACTATTGTTGAGACCTTCTCCGCTGCCAATTCTAGTATTTTAAAATCTTCCCTCTTCCTAATGATGTTCCATATACATTTTCCTCCTAATTCTTTCCCCTATTCTTCTAGCTGTTGTGTATATTGTGACTTTGTGGGTTCGTGAAATTAAAAATCCAATTGCACAAACTCAAAGTGTTCTTTATTTCCACCGAATTACAGTTGGAACACTTGCCGATTACATAGAATAACGTAGCGCACACAATTGCAATTCACCAGTTCGTCCGTCACAGGTCCACTCCGCACTCGCAATTACCTACAACTCCTCCGATGCACGTACACAGTCTTCCAGTCCGTTCACCAGCACGGCGCTCCTCCGGCTGCTCGCCGAGAACTGAGCTAACTCGTCAACTGCAGCGCCTTTTATAGGGAGATCGCTGTTTCTGGAAGCCTCGCGATTTAGTAAATTATCCCGAGTGTTCCAGACATCAGGGGAAGGGGAAAAAGATGGCTAGTGATGTTTTTCCAACCATCTCCTCTTTAGCGCTATAAGATAAATGGGTAGGCGTTGGCTGAATGCTTCCTGTCGCCCACCCGGCTTCTAGCTGGCCGTGCCTTGCGATAATTAAGGGATAATATTTTATACATTCAAATAAAGCATGTTCCGGAGTATCTTCTTCCATGCCGGTTGTGCACATGGTTTCATCTGCCTTTCCTATCTTTTTAAAGTATGTCTTGTACGGTCCATGTCCTGAAATGTATTGTATTCCACTTCGTCTTGGTTGGATCTCCTTTAATTTTAACCTCTCATTTATACTAGGAAAGATTTCGTGTGCCCTTCTTCCTACATCAATTTGATCCCATTCATGTTGCCATTCTTTAATTAATACGTTCCTAATTTCTCTCCTCGTCCTGCATGGAGTTCCCAATAGATTTTCTATCTTAGTGAATTCTCTCCGCTTCATCCAAAAGTAGGCTGCCCTTTGTTTAATCAACAAATCCAATGGCCACATTCCCACTATCACTAATAATGCCATTGTAGCATCGTTGATACTGCTCCTGTGCAACGATACTGCTCCGCACTGCACTGCCCGTCTCTTTGAGTGCCTCGCCGCGCACCTTGATTGAGAACATCCAGGATAGTGAGTAAGCTATAAAATGGGAGCCAACGCCCGCCAGTCAGTCAGTTGTTAATTGAAAGCTCTGTTGTGGTCATTGACCTTGCAAGTTGTATTGTTTATGTGACTGTAAAGGTTGACAAGATGTGTTTGTACGGAAATAAAGAGCAATTTTTGGTATTTGTAATCTGGACTTTTACATTCACGAACCCACAAAGTAACAATAATTATATTTTATTAATTCAGGAATTATTAACAATTAAGTACACAAATACATCGATAGCAATATCTACGATTTTATAATAATATTTGTATGAACGCATCACATACATAAATTGTGTATAAAATGATGTAAACCTCGAAAATTATAACCAAGAAAGTACCCAGGCATAGTTCCTCCAGATTGTCTGCGAGGTTTCGGGACAACTAACGGTAAAGCTTCCGATGTTGCTACCCCTTAGCGTTGGCCATAAGGGCTATTGGCCGTCCCTATTGTATTGTCAAATAAAGGAATTTGCCGTTTCTGGGGAGTTTAGGAAAGCGCAGTTTGGAGTAGAATCGGGGCAGTCTGTTGAAGTGTGACAAATTACATAAAATAAAAACATAGTGGTTTAACTATGAAGCCTGGGACTTAAGTACTTACAGCATAATAAGTCGCTACATAAGGTGCGTGTCTCATAGCATATGAGAACCCCTAGTGGTCTAACGAGGAACATACGAGTCAGTTGGAGAATTTAATGTCATGTCAGTCGGCATGTTGCCTATAGTAGCTCAGTGGTTTAGAGCAACCGCACATGGAGCGGGAGATCCGTGTTTCAAATCCCGTCTATGGCATTGAATTTTTCAGTCTGACTCTGCTCAACCCTTTATACTGTGTCTCACTCTATGTAATACGTGTAAAGACACAATCAAAACCAGCAATAATAATGTGACTCTGTGGGTTCGTTAAATTAAAAGTCCAGATTACAAACACAAAATAATTGCTCTTTATTTCTTTCGAAACATCCTTTAGTCAACCTGACAGTCGTAGAATTACGTCACATACACAGTACAACTTGCAAGGTTAACGACCACAACACAGCTCACACAGCTGTTCACTCCCGCGAATTCAATTAACTGTGCCACTTGACGAGCCGCGGATTCCTTATTTATAGCTGACTCACTATCCGGAATGTTCTCAAACAATCAAGATGGCGCTAGAAGAAAGACGAACTCTCCAGAAATCAGTCTCCTTCCCCACACCGTTTCGGAGAGCTTTTATCTCCGCAGTGCACTGGCCGTCTCTTTGACACATCGCCCGCGCCCCCTTGAATTTCTTTTATCATTATTTTGCGTTCTCCAACGTTAATTCATATCGGACGGTGAATGAAATGGGTGAAATGATGCTCAAATGTGTCCAGGGTCCATCGAGCTTAGAGCTACCAGACATTCGTCTGTGAGAGGTAACTCACTCTGACCTAGATTCGAACTCGAGACCTGTTGAACGTGAGGCAGATATGCTACCATCTACGCTACCGAGGCGGGCCCGCCTTGAATCAACAATGCGTTCGTGATAGTAATAATAGTAATAATAATACAAGGGGCGACCAGAAAGTAAGTTCTGTTTCAATTTATCTCCGCTGCAGCGTTGCGATAGCAGCTCCACACATTTTTTACGCTCTGCATCAAGGAGAAGAAACGTGCGCCATTGTGAAACCGCTGAAAGCCACGTACGCTTTGTTGTGCTTGTTTACAATATCGAAGTTGATTGAAAATCCCGCCGCTTGTGAAATCAGATCTGTGATTCGTTTTCTGATTGCTGGGATTGCGCCACCCAATACAGAATAAGCGCCGAGGAATGCTGTCAAAAGGTATTGTGTTTCTTCACGGCAACACACTGCAAATTCGACGGAAAACATCCTAAAGCGATTTGGATGGGACGTGTTTGACCAACCCCGTACAGCCCTGACCTCGCTCCCAGCGACTTTCATCTGTTCTTGCATCTCAAATCGTTCCTTGGCCGTCACCACTTCAACAATGACGAAGAGCTGAAAGAAAATGTTTCCAACTGGTTGAAGACACAGGCGGCAAACTTCTATGAAGAAGGTATACAAAAACTTGAGCCTCGCTATGACAAATGCCTGCAAAATTTCGGCAGTTATGTGGAAAAGTGGTTTAAGAGTTATAGACATTTGTGCAATAAATAATTTCTCTGTATCTGTACACAATTGAATTTTATTACCAAACAGAACTTACTTTCTGGACGTACCTCGTAATAATAATAATAATAATAATAATAATAATAATAATAATAATAATAATAATAATAATAATAATAATAATAATAATAATAATAATAATAATAATAATAATAATAATAATAATAATAATAATAATAATAATAATAATAATAATAATAATAATAATAATAATAATAATAATAATAATAATAATAATAATAATAATAATAATAATAATAATAATAATAATAATAATAATAATAATAATAATAATAATAATAATAATAATAATAATAATAATAATAATAATAATAATAATAATAATAATAATAATAATAATAATAATAATAATAATAATAATAATAATAATAATAATAATAATAATAATAATAATAATAATAATAATAATAATAATAATAATAATAATAATAATAATAATAATAATAATAATAATAATAATAATAATAATAATAATAATAATAATAATAATAATGATAATAATGATAATATTGATGATAATGATAATAATGATGATAATGATGATAATGATGATAATGATGATAATAATGATGATGATAATGATGATAATAATGATGATGATGATAATGATGATGATGATGATAATAATAATAATGATAATAATAATAATAATAATAATAATAATAATAATAATAATAATAATAATAATAATAATAATAATAATAATAATAATAATAATAATAATAATAATAATAATAATAATAATAATAATAATAATAATAATAATAATAATAATAATAATAATAATAATAATAATAATAATAATAATAATAATAATAATAATAATAATAATAATAATAATAATAATAATAATAATAATAATAATAATAATAATAATAATAATAATAATAATAATAATAATAATAATAATAATAATAATAATAATAATAATAATAATAATAATAATAATAATAATAATAATAATAATAATAATAATAATAATAATAATAATAATAATAATAATAATAATAATAATAATAATAATAATAATAATAATAATAATAATAATAATAATAATAATAATAATAATAATAATAATAATAATAATAATAATAATAATAATAATAATAATAATAATAATAATAATAATAATAATAATAATAATAATAATAATAATAATAATAATAATAATAATAATAATAATAATATCACCGGGTGTTATTGTGCTGCTGCCACAAGGCGGAGCCGGGCGCTTGACAGGAGAGAAAAATACTGAGAGAGGCTGCAGAGCGTTCTGTCCATTGTTGCGGCCGCGAAAATTCTTGGAAGGTCTGCAGCTTTCTAGAAGAAATGGCTGGGGAGGTGTTAGAAGCGGCATTTGTTTGTTGGTTATTGCGACAGTCGACGGTTGAAGTGTATCGCCGTGATATCTTTCATTTGTTTTTGTGCAGCAGAGCACCGAGTTGGCCTTGAAGACTGCTGATTGTCAATGTCACGTCTTTCTACTGCAGCAAAGGTTATTCAATATTCTGCAAGCCAGATTTCTGAATCTACGTAACCCGCACAGTCACAATAATTATAATTGTTGGTATTCATTGTCATTATTAGCTTATTATTATTTGCATCAATGGTCATTGTACTTTGGAAAGTACTGTTCTACACAAATATTTCTAAGTGCTATATTATTCTGAAGATTTCCAGAAAGAGTATCTTCGTGAAATGTTAATGGTGTAGTAGAAATTTAATTCAAAAACATCCCACTGCCAGTATTTTAAAATGTTTAATAATATTTTTACTTCGTAGGTTCATAGGATTAAAACTCCAATAAGCATAAATTCAAAATGTTCTTCATTTTGGTAGAAATACACTTTGTACATCTCTGATAACCGCAGAATGATGTCACACACACGTACCCAATCTTCCAGCCCGGAACTGATCCATCGCTTTTATACAACATTCTCTGTATCCCGAAGTTTGGCGAAACTTCCCGAAGCTTCACGGGCCCTCGCGATGGCGAGGGAATTCTCCAGACGTTTCTCTGGCTATTTCCTCTCACCATCCGGTCTCTCATCAATACGTCATTAGCACTGCGCGGGCCGGTCTGTAGGTGTGGATTGGCTCTATCGGTCTCTTTCACTCCCCACTTCTCTCTTTCTTTCTCACGGTGTTTGCTTACGCGAATTGATACGTGACAATATTGATAACATAATTGTTATAATGATGTTGACGTTATAATATCATTATGAATGGCAAAGCGAATTTCATGTTCATACGTTAAAGTGCTCGCGTTATTCTTAATCTTTTGTATGTAAATGGGGCTTTAGAGTTGGACAAAATTTTTCTCGCAAAAAATGTATCTCGTGAAAATAAGCAATTTATGTCAAATAATTTATCTTGTAAATTAAACTATTTTGGATATATTCCTTTTATTTGTCTAAATTTTCCCCAAAATTACACTTATCTTCAGTTTAGCTCTTGGCCGTGCAAAAATAATGGTAGTTTGAAAAGTTTCACACAGTAACCCTCTCTTTAAAGTTTGGAGAATTCCTTAAAGCCATCTGTAGTCTCACATTCCCTTGCACTTTAAGATAATTTAGTAATAAGTTTAGTTTTGCAATCTTTTTCTTTAAGTTACGTCCTCAAACGTTATATCATATGAATTAGATGGGTAAAATGATGTTCAAATGAGTCTAGGGTACTTAGAGCTTAGTGTTACCCGACATTCATCGTTCAGGACAGGGGCAAAAATCAATGAAAACCTTATACAGAAAACTGCAGATTCGAACTCGGCTCCTCTTGAACATATGACTGACATGCTACCCCTACGCTACAGAGGTGGTCATAGTGCCATATTAATGTCAACAAAGAAAGCATGTACTTTAGATAACATATACAAACTTACGTGTGTATTCTTTTGACTTCGTACCGATAATGATTAAATAATTGATACATAGATCAATAGTAAATATTCATAAAATAGATAAAAAGGGAAGTCATAGTCGCTACATGGGTTGGTGCCACTTTATACTCCGTGGCCTAGAGTCGCATTTCGCGCCAAAGTAAAGTGGACGTTCCGCTAGTGAAGGGTGCAGATGCACCGTAGAGTTGACCCTGTAGCACCGGACCTCCCCGCTAAGTTGATTGGCAACCGTTCCTTATATACTGCATGTAGTGCCAGAATTGTATCCGCGAGAGTGCACAATATTCACTTATTACAAATTAATGTTTGTGTAGTTGTATGCCAGTGCTGCACTGTTCGGTTACACTAATACTTCTAAAACGTTTTATAAGTCAATATTTCCTCCTCATTTAAATAAGTACAAACACCAATATATTAGAAAAAAACAATTTGGAGACACGATCAAGCTACATATACACAGACACACACACACACACACACACACACACACACACACACACACACACACACACACACCATTGGTATTTGTTTGGAATCAACAATTATATTGATAGGAGTTTTAACTTCAGCTATAGTTAGCATCTCGGTAGCGTAGATGGTAGCGTGTCTGCCTCACGTTTAAGAGGTCCCGAGTTTGAATCTTGGTCAGGTTGAGTTACCTGGATAAGGTTTTTCCTGTGGGTTTCCTTATCCTTAAAGACGAATGTCAAGTAGCTCTAAGCTCGATGGACGCCGGACTCATTTGAACATCATTTCACCAATGTCGTTCGTCGTCAGATATTACTTAACGTTGGAGGACGTAAATTACAACAACGCTATAGTTAGCATATACTTTGTTTATAGACTTACAAATTTAAGTGATTATTTATTAAATATATCTGAAACAAAAGAAATAAATGTGTCACACTATCAAGACTTTCTCTACTTCATATAGTAAGGTTTCATTACTGTGACTTTGCGGGTTCGTAGAATGAAAAGTCTTGTTTGCAGAAATTTAAAATCTCTCTATTGCAGTAAACAGTAACTTTGTACAGCCCTTGCAGCAGTAAAATTGACGTGACATACAAACAGCAGTCTTCAAGGTCGTCTCGTTCGCCCCGCTGCACGTAAACAAACGAAAGAAATCACTGCGGTACAGTACAGATGTCCACACACATGTTTAATACGATATCAAATTGTGCAGGAGTTATTCTCAAGTACGAGGGTGGTCTGAAAAGTTTCCGACCTCGACATGAAGATGGCAGCACTCGTAAATAAAAGTTAGTGAATTTCATTGTTCATCTGTCGACAGTTACTCACCAAGGTTTCAGCCATTTTGGACGTTCAGTGAACAGTCGTTTGAGTGAGTTGATGTGAGTGTTTTTATGAAAATGTACAAAATCGAGTATCGAGCTGTTTTTGAAAGGCAATACGCTTACGCAAATCAAAGATGAGTTGGATTGTGTGTATGGGGACTCTGCACCATCATTTACCACAGTGGAATTTTGGGCAGCTGAATTTAAACGTGGACGTAAGAGTTTGGGAGGTGATGAACGTTCGGGACGTCCAAAAACTGCTTCTACCGACGAAAACATCGCCAAAATTCACCAAATTGTGCTAGACGACCGCTGAATTAAAGTGAGAGCAATAGCAGAGGCTATGAACATGTCAAAAGAACGTGTTTGTCGCATATTAAATCAACATTTAGATACGAGAAGGCTGTCCGCGCGTTGGGTGCCGCGTTTGCTCACGTTAGAACAAAAACGTGTCGGAATGAACATTTCCACCGCTCTGTTGGCGCAGTTTAGTCGCAGTAAATACTACTTTAACCGCCGAATAAATACTCTAGAGGAATTTTGGATAAACCATTGTAAGGCCGAAACAAAATTACGGTCCACGCAGTGGACTGCAAAGGGAGAACCGGTTCAAAAAAATCACAAACTATTTTTTTCGGCTGGGAAAGTATTGGCTACTGTTTTTCGGGATAGTCATGGAGTCATTTTAATCGATTATCTTCAAAAAGGAAAAATGTTACAGAAGCCTACTACGCATCATTACTTGACAAGCTGAAGGCAGAACTTGCAGAAAGACGACCACATTTGCAGAAAAAGAAACTCAGGACAACGCACCGTCTCACAACTCAGCGGTTGCAATGGCGAAAATCCACGAATTACGGCTTGAAATGCTTGACGATCCGTCTTACTCACCAGATATAGCCCCAACTGACTTCTTTTTGTTATCTCATCTAAAAATTGCGGTCGGAGGACAGATTTTCGTCAAATGAAGAGGCAATCACCTTCGTGAACAATTATTATGTAGAGAAAAACGTCGAGTACTATTAGGACGGGTTACAGAGATGGGAGCATCGCTGGGAGAAGTGTGTAGAGCTACAAGGAGACTATGTTGAAAAACGTCGAGTACTATTTGGACGGGTTACAGAGATGGGAGCATCGCTGGGAGAAATGTGTAGAGTTACAAGGAGACTATGTTGAACAACGCCGAGTACTATTTGGACTGGTTACAGAGATGGGAGCATCGCTGGGAGAAGTGTGTAGAGTTACAAGGAGACTATGTTGAAAAACGTCGAGTACTATTTGGACGGGTTACAGAGATGGGAGCATCGCTGAGAGAAGTGTGTAGAGCTACAAGGAGACTATGTTGAAAAACGCCGAGTACTATTTGGACGGGTTACAGAGATGGGAGCATCGCTGAGAGAAATGTGTAGAGCTACAAGGAGACTATGTTGAAAAACGCCGAGTACTATTTGGACTGGTTACAGAGATGGGAGCATCGCTGGGAGAAGTGTGTAGAGTTACAAGGAGACTATGTTGAAAAACGCCGAGTACTATTTGGACTGGTTACAGAGATGGGAGCATCGCTGGGAGAAATGTGTAGAGTTACAAGGAGACTATGTTGAAAAACGCCGAGCACTATTTGGATTGGTTACAGAGATGGGAGCATCGCTGGGAGAAATGTGTAGAGTTACAAGGAGACTATGTTGAAAAACGCCGAGCACTATTTGGACTGGTTACAGAGATGGGAGCATCGCTGGGAGAAATGTGTAGAGCTACAAGGAGACTATGTTGAAAAACGCCGAGCACTATTTGGACGGGTTACAGAGATGGAAGCATCGCTGAGAGAAGTGTGTAGAGCTACAAGGAGACTATGTTGAAAAACGTCGAGTACTATTTGGACGGGTTACAGAGATGGGAGCATCGCTGTTAGAAGTGTGTAGAGCTACAAGGAGACTATGTTGAAAAACGTCGAGTACTATTTGGACGGATTACAGAGATGAGAGCATCATTGGGAGAAGTGTGTAGAGTTACAAGGAGACTATGTTGAAAAACTTCGAGTACTATTTGGACGGATTACAGAGATGAGAGCATCATTGGGAGAAGTGTGTAGAGCTACAAGGAGACTATGTTGAAAAACGCCGAGTACTATTTGGACGGGTTACAGAGATGAGAACATCGCTGGGAGAAGTGTGTAGAGTTACAAGGAGACTATGTTGAAAAACTTCGAGTACTATTTGGACGGATTACAGAGATGAGAGCATCATTGGGAGAAGTGTGTAGAGCTACAAGGAGACTATGTTGAAAAACTTCGAGTACTATTTGGACGGATTACAGAGATGAGAGCATCATTGGGAGAAGTGTGTAGAGCTACAAGGAGACTATGTTGAAAAACGCCGAGTACTATTTGGACGGGTTACAGAGATGAGAACATCGCTGGGAGAAGTGTGTAGAGCTACAAGGAGACTATGTTGAAAAACGGCGAGTACTATTTGGACGGGTTACAGAGATGAGAACATCGCTGGGAGAAGTGTGTAGAGTTTCAAGGAGACTATGTTGAAAAATGCCGAGTACTATTTGGACGGGTTACAGAGATGAGAACATCGCTGGGAGAAGTGTGTAGAGTTACAAGGAGACTATGTTGAAAAACTTCGAGTACTATTTGGACGGATTACAGAGATGAGAGCATCATTGGGAGAAGTGTGTAGAGTTACAAGGAGACTATGTTGAAAAACTTCGAGTACTATTTGGACGGGTTACAGAGATGAGAGCATCATTGGGAGAAGTGTGTAGAGTTACAAGGAGACTATGTTGAAAAACTTCGAGTACTATTTGGACGGGTTACAGAGATGAGAGCATCATTGGGAGAAGTGTGTAGAGTTACAAGGAGACTATGTTGAAAAACTTCGAGTACTATTTGGACGGGTTACAGAGATGAGAGCATCATTGGGAGAAGTGTGTAGAGTTACAAGGAGACTATGTTGAAAAACGCCGAGTACTATTTGGACGGGTTACAGAGATGAGAGCATCATTGGGAGAAGTGTGTAGAGCTACAAGGAGACTATGTTGAAAAATAAAAAAAAAAATCTGAAAAAATATTTTGTATCTTTATTAGGTCGGAAACTTTTCAGACCACCCTCGTATGACCATATATTGTTTTAGTATATAACTTTTCTCTAATATACTTATTCTAAAGCAATATTTGATTGCCTTTTCTAGTAGTTTACTTCTACTTCCTTTTCCTTTTCTGGTTCTGCTACTCCATTTGGTGAAGATTCCTTTGCATCTACATTTTCTCAGTCTTCCTTTTTGCTTCCACCACGTGCTCTACATCCTTTTTACCCACGTAATTGACATTTGCGGAATTTCGCTTACACATGCTATCATTTCCTGTATTGACTGTTTCCTCTTTGCTAATACTGTTTTCTTATGTTGAGCCCAGTCTTGTGTGCTATTGAGCCTTACGCCCTGAGTAGTCGATTTTCCTCAATTACTTCCAGCTCGATTCCTTCCCAATACCATCTTCTGTACATACTTAGTTTGCATTCTTTCTTAAAGACAAGTTATTTCGATTTCTGTTTGTTTCTTTTCATCCCCCATTACGGAATTTATCAGATGTTTCAATAGCTTTACTTAGCCCCACAACTAAAATAGAACCTGCAGCTAGGTCATCTGCAAACAGTAGCCCTAATATTTTCTTATTGTTAATGATAATACCTATAACCTTCTTAAATTCTCCTATCTCATCCGTAATAGCGTCTATAATTGATGGATTAAGTTCGCACCCCTGTCCAAGCCCTAAATTGAAGATATGACTTTCATAGGTGCACAAGTCCACTTTTGATGCTACATTGCCCGATTTCACCAACAGATGTTAAAACTGACGTTAACAAACGTAACGTAACACTTGTTTCAGCACTAACAAAGATGTTACATTTCTTCCATTTCACAAACCTGTTTTCTGAAAATGTTAACAAACACGTGTTAATGTCAAGAGACTTGTAAATATTACAGCTATAGAAGGCTATGGATGAGTCGTATTATTTTCTGAACCTACTGTGATGCGCTTTTGTTTTCATTTTCGTCTGCACACAACTGAAAAAATGGCGGGAAAACAAAATTGTAGACAAAAACCGTGAGACAAATTTATCATCAATGGGGAAAGAATTGTTAATTGATTTGGTGACGGGGTGTAAGGATATCGGTTAAAACGATGCGGTGAATGTAAAAGAGAAAGTTGTCACGTGGGAAAATATTGGAAACGAATTTAATTCTAATCTATGTGTCACTACTACAAGCACCAAACAGTTTCGTCTGTATTACGTAGGTAAGCTTAAAACGAGGAGCGAAGAAGGAAAAGTGACGAGTGACTTGAACGTTTCAAGACGGGAGGTGGACAGAGTATTATCCACATAATTCAATGAATTATAAAATCTCAAAGTTATTAATGCTTGAAGCTAAGGCGAGATCTCCATATTCCTTTCGATGCATGTTCTAACTCAGTATTAAGTACATTTAAAACGAAGAGCGAAGAAGGACAGGTGACGAGTGACTTGAACGTTTCAAGACGGGAGGTGGACAGTGTATTATCCACATAATTCAGTGAATTATAAAATCGCGAAGTGATTAATACTTGAAGCAAAGGCGAGATCGGCATATTCCTTTCCATGCTTGTTCTAACTCAGTATTAAGTAAATTTAAAACGAAGAGCGAAGAAGGACAGGTGACGAGTGACTTGAACGTTTCAAGACGGGAGGTGGACAGAGTATTATCCACATAATTCAGTGAATTATAAAATCTCAAAGTTATTAATGCTTGAAGCAAAGGCGAGATCGGCATATTCCTTTCGATGCATGTTCTAACTCAGTATTAAGTAAATTTAAAACGAGGAGCGAAGGACAAGTGACAAGTGACTTGAACGTTTCAAGACGGGAGGTGGACAGTGTATTATCCACATAATTCAGTGAATTATAAAATCGCGAAGTGATTAATACTTGAAGCAAAGGCGAGATCGGAATATTCCTTTCCATGCTTGTTCTAACTCAGTATTAAGTAAATTTAAAACGAAGAGCGAAGAAGGACAGGTGACGAGTGACTTGAACGTTTCAAGACGGGAGGTGGACAGAGTATTATCCACATAATTCAGTGAATTATAAAATCTCAAAGTTATTAATGCTTGAAGCAAAGGCGAGATCGGCATATTCCTTTCGATGCATGTTCTAACTCAGTATTAAGTAAATTTAAAACGAGGAGCGAAGGACAAGTGACAAGTGACTTGAACGTTTCAAGACGGGAGGTGGACAGAGTATTATCCACATAATTCAGTGAATTATAAAATCTCAAAGTTATTAATGCTTGAAGCAAAGGCGAGATCGGCATATTCCTTTCCATGCTTGTTCTAACTCAGTATTAAGTAAATTTAAAACGAAGAGCGAAGAAGGACAGGTGACGAGTGACTTGAACGTTTCAAGACGGGAGGTGGACAGAGTATTATCCACATAATTCAGTGAATTATAAAATCTCAAAGTTATTAATGCTTGAAGCAGAGGCGAGATCGGCATATTCCTTTCGATGCATGTTCTAACTCAGTATTAAGTAAATTTAAAACGAGGAGCGAAGGACAAGTGACAAGTGACTTGAACGTTTCAAGACGGGAGGTGGACAGAGTATTATCCACATAATTCAGTGAATTATAAAATCGCGAAGCTATTAATACTTGAAGCAAAGGCGAGATCGGCATATTCCTTTCGATGCATGTTCTAACCTCTCTTGTACTTCCGCAGTAACCTTCATAGCAACTTGTTTCGACAGTCTATACCTCTGTAGAACATTTTCTTGTGATAGCTCCTCAAAATAATTTCTCCTCATAGGCCGTACTCTATTACGAATGTCATTTAGACGGTCTTAAATATGGCAAATCGACATCAACAGCTGAGTTCACGCCCGCCATCCTGACTATTTACAACTGTTAAGAACTTAACAACAATAATTTGACTTGTTAGTTTAATAAGAGATTTAACACAAGTGTTAAGCTAACAGTTTTTGGTGAAATGCAATTTTTGTTTTAACTATTGCTAAACTTGTGTTAAGTCTTAACATCTGTAGGTGAGGTACATGCTTAGGCTTTCACGGCCTGCGTTAATCCAATAGAATGTATTTCCCGGGTTTGTGGGCCGTAGTCCAGAAGATGAAAATTCTCCTGACGTTTCGCTCATATCTCCGACGAGCATCTTCAGAGGATTCTAGCTGGGTACTTGTTGGAGTACTACTAGTACTAACGGAGATATGAGCGAAACGTGAGGAGGATTTTCATCTTCTGGACCACGGCCCACAAGCCCGGGAAATACATTCTATTGGATCTGTTGGTGAAATCGATCATAAGAGTTATATATACCATTGTGATCGTCTCTCTAAGCTCTATCGTATGACATTAAAGACATCTCAAGTTTCAGACATTTCCACTTGCTACTGAGTTAGTGAGTCTCATTGCTACACAAGTCCAGGGACTTCTGCAACTCAGACAGACATCGTGAGCTTAAACATAATAAAGGACTCATCCAAAACACTAAAGTATGTGGTGTTCAACTGTCTATGATCGACTTTCAGCAAGGTGACGTAACCTATGCCAGTGGCCAAAAAGCAAGACAAGTGGAAAGTGACTACAGATGAGATTATTGATTATAGATCAAACATTGTTACTGCTAGCAAGAACTCTAGTGGTTTAATGACAGACATACCTAATCAAAGGTAACACAATTTGCTGAAACCATACTGAAGAAAGCTTACGATAAAGAAATTCCTCTGAAAACTACGAAAGCCAAGGACTTGCTTTAGTTCTTTCTAAAAAAACAATCGTATTTTCAAACTCTGAGTGATAAATATAGCAAAGAATAGATATCTAATGGGGAAGAATCAGGAAGTGAGGTGTGGGATTTAGAATAGGATAATTGAATGAATCTAATGTCTAATTTTGTTATTATGCTACAAATAAAACGTGGTTCAACACAGATATGAGTAGGTACTATAAAATATTTTGACCATCTATTGTATTTTAGAGGTAATTCCTCTACATTTGATAATACAGTGCTTTCCAGGACCGTAGTGGAGGGGGAACGCTGATGTACGCCGTCCTCTCACTATTTTTCAGAGGGCGACGCAGTCCCCTTACTAATAATATTATTCATATTTGTTTTAATTCATTACCTTTCTTAATTAAAACATTTAAAATACTGCCTATTTACAGTAACAAATTACATGGTTTTAAGCTTAGAGCCACATAGGTTTGGGTTTGAGTGACCGGTTCAGTGAGAGTTCAGTCCAGTTCATTCAAACTTGTGGTTGAGACTTGACAAACATCGCAATTATAAAGAACAATATACACGAGGCGGGAAAAGCGTGCTACGTGTCGAAGTCGCTGTAATTTGCGTCTACACCTCTTGCATCGTTTAAAAGTGTCTACGACCAATATGTGAGATTTCAGAAACCCTTGAATTCATTTGTCAGTCTAGTGTTAACAGATCCTCAGAGTACTTCAGTGTTGTTTCAATCTGGAATGTCACAAGATTCTATAAAGTACTATAAACTATTGTTTAAATATAGAATAGTATTAGTGCCATAGTTTCTTTTTTAATTATGAAACGTACTATAGACGATTATTTTACTAAACCTAAATCCGCGGTTTCCTTTGTCTCTGAATGTTCTCCAATCAGTAAAACTAACAATCAAATACAAACCAGTGAAATAATTTCTAGTCATTTGGAGTCCGGAAACTCGCCTGATTATCCTGTATGTTGGAGTGACAGTACGTGGAGTGAATTCAAGACAAAGTATGAGTGGTTAGTGTCCAAGATAGGCAAATTCGGGTGCTCAGTTTGTAAAAACGTGCAAGATTTAAAAGGAAACAAATCACAGGGAGTTTATACTTCTAAGGAATTGAGTGGAGTTCTGGTGGGTCCAAGTGGAGGAACTAAAGGTGCCCAACTAACATCTCTAAGAAAAGATCCACAAACATAATAATTCTGAATCTCATGTAGCAGCTTGCATACAAGAGAAAGAAAGACAAGAAAATGTTCTACAAAACTTTGTTTTGTAACGAAATATGTTGTTGTTGACTAATGGCACTGGGGATTAGTTGATTTGCATCATTTTCCCCCTGACTTCCCATTATAAAGCCTGTAGGTTCTCACTTTTGAGATCATTACATTTGTCCAAATGATGTTTGTTCATGACAGATAGTACATTTGGGTGTAGGTATGCAGTGTATTTTATAAAGGTGTTCTGCAAGACAGTCATGGCCAGTTTCCATTCTAAATAGGGCCACTGCAGTTTTTCTTGCTAATTTTTGTATGTAAGTTTTGTCTCCAATGTTCTTATAATCCTTGTCTTTTAGTTTATCTTCTTCATCAAGTCTCTGCTGTCTTTTAAAATGTAGCTTAATGTTGTTTAATTGTTTATTAATTTCAGTTTGACTTACAGGTTTTCTATTTTGAATTGCACCTTTGTTTGCTAGTTGGTCAGCATGTTCATTGCCCAAAAATCCAACATGGGCTGGGATACATTGCAGGGTGACATGGTTTCTTGATTCAACAGCTTTAATTAAACTTCTTATTTTTTTGATGTTTCTTGTTGTTTTGTTTTTATTATTTACAATCCCATCTATGGCCGATTTTGAATCTGTTAAGATAACTATGTTTTGCTTTATGTGCGGTCTGCATAGGAGGTTCTGCAGTGCTGCTTTTATGCCTGGTAGTTTTCTGTCATAATGGTTTGAAATTTCGTCTAGTGTTAGATACTGTATACTCCTGCACCAGCATCTTGTTTGTTAATAAAGAATCCATCTATATATATTCGGAGCCATTATTTTTCTGGATATCTTTCATTTTCTGTGGCTATTGCTCTCATTTCATCTGGTTAATTGTTTTGCTTATGTATTGTATATAACAGGTCATTCTTATAATGTATATCAATATATTCTGTTGGGCTCGTTTCCTCTATTGTTGTTATATTTGTTGCTATTATGTTCTTGTGTTTTGAGTTAGTGATGTATGTTCTGAAGCTTGTTTGGGTTTTTAGATTGCTTATATTATCCGCTGTGTGATACCACTTGTGTCTATTTCTGTTAACTTGCAGTTTTTCTGCTAGGGTAATTGCCTTTAGTTCATGTAGCGAAATATAACAAACTGTATTCAGATTTTCCTAAGCTTCTGAGTTTACAAATTGAAAATGGACAGGACATGGGCAAAACACTACACAGCAAACTCAGATGTGTCAACTCTTTCTGTACCTATGTCATCTCTCATCTCTGATGTTTTACTATTAATGGACCTCCTGTACATATGTGGAACCAAGAGAATTACATAAAAGAATGGATAAGAAGTCATAGGCATGCTGAGGACACGCAAAGCAGGAAGGCGAATCTACAAGCGCAGCATTCTGATTGGTTCTCCAGCATCTGGAAATTTTTTAGATGAGTCCCCCCACCTTTTTGTTAGGAATACGGCGCTGAATGAGAGTGAGGATGTGTGCGTGATCTGATGATTAAAACCCAACGAATACGAGTTAACCCCTTCGATATGTTCTAAAAGAAAACGGCCGACGATATGACTATTGCAGTTACAGTTTGCCCAATTTATTATCAAACTTATTTCCAAGAAATGACCCTTTACTTCCCCATTCCACTCTACACCCGCCGGTACAAAGCCAATACTGAGTACAATAGCACTAAGCGTTTTGTGGTTTTCTTGGGTCGGATTGCACTGTTGCCAAATATGCCAGTTGCACATCAGTTCTGTGTTGCTAGTAACCTAAATAAGATGTTTCTCTTTAGATCGTGGCTAAATAGTGAGACTGTTAATAACGAGAACGAGGAAATTAACGAAGGTAGTGCGAATGGTGAAATTAACGACGCTAATGTGAATAGTGACTTAATAAATTGTGAAGGACAGCAACCGTCATTTTGGCGGATTCACTGCTTTACAAGACTTATTTATTGCTTATGTTTTTTTCTACAGTTCCCATGTTCCATGACTTTTAATAAATACTTATGACATACACGTCCACAAAGAATTAAGCATTTTGGACCTTTCTAAAAACTTGTACAAACAACTCATTCTAGAAGGACCGCCATCCGTCATTTTGACGGGTACGGAAGTGTGAACAAGCCTTCGGATCTGTCCACATATGTTGTTTACCTTCCTGATTGGTTTATGGCACTCTGCACACCCTTTGTCGATGAGTAAGAAAGCTTTATTGCCCAAGTGCATGTATTTATGAGGTGTTGGAGCAAAAACTTTCCGTTGAAGTTGTTATGTTCGAATACCTGGGGACCCCATTTTTCGGGAACACAAAGAGCAGAAACAAATTCGCTGAAATTTTGTGGTTTATGTGATTTGATGACAAGGACACACGTTTTCAAAGACTAAATACAGATCGTTTTGCAGCTGCTACTCCTGTCTGGAATCCTTTTATTGCCAATTCCTTGCAGTGTTACACTCCAAGTGAAAATATCACTGTGGATGAGGAATTGTTTCCTTGCAAGGCTAGATGCTCTTTCATTCAATATATGAGCAATAAACCGGACAAATTTGGAATAAAGATTTGGCTTGCAGTTGATGCAGATTCAAAGGATCTGGTGAATGGATTTCCTCACCTGGGCAAAGACGATCAGCGCCCCACAGGTGTTCCTCTTGCAGAGCATGTTGTAATGCGTCTTATACCACCCTTTGTTTTTGCAGGAAGAAATATTACATGTGACAATTTTTCCACAACCAAATACCTTGCAGAAAGTTTGAAGAGTGTGGGCACAGTAAAGAAATGAAGAAGGGAAATCCTCCAATCAGCAAAATCTGCTACAGCACCTTTGCACACAACTGTACTTTATAAGTCAGGTGACATAACTCTGACATGCTATCAGGGGAAAAAGAACAAAAAGGTACTTCTTTTGAGTTCAATGCATGACACAGTTACTATAAATAAATAACATCCTAAAATGCTACCAGAATCAATGGCGTACTACGATAACACCAGGTACGGTGTTGACGTCATCGATCAAATGACTCGACGGTTCACAGTGAAATATGGATGCAGAAGGCAGACTATGCATAAGGTAGCCTACGCATTTTTATTCAATGTTTTGGACTTGGCAGCTATTAATGCATGGGTACTCTATAAGGAAATAACAGGTGAAAAAGTAAGCAGACGTCGGTTCATATACAACTTAGCAGAAGAGTTGCCTTCAGCATGTAAATCCACAAGGGTACAAAATGCACTTCCTGACACAGTACCTCAGCAGAGCAACATTTGGAAGACTTGCCAAATTGGCGGATGCAAAGGGAAGAATAGGAGCAAGCATTTATGTAACAAGTGAAGCAAGTTTAGGCAACTCTGAATACACGTGTGTTAGGTGCTACAATGCTGCAGTTCGCTTTGAATGAGCGAAATCAGGTTTATAAGTGTTTTTCTACTATATTCTGTGGTATTCAAAATTTTATGTTGAAACACGCGTGTTTGCTAAGGGAAGTTGTCCATTTCACATTTGGTTATCGAATACATTTGGATTAATTTTTAGGCTTAAAATGTACATTTTATCATGTAATTCTTTATACAAAAGTACAATTATATACTGGTAAACTGTATCAATAATATTAAATAAACTGGTATGCATTCAAATTTGTTTACTATTTTAAAAAAGATAAATAAAACTACACTCGTCAAAATGACGGGTTGGTCGTTCTCGGTAGACCATACTCGCCGGTCCTTCTAGTGTTAACGAAGCTGATGATCCTAATCTGTTAATACAACCGTCAGCTAGGACTCCAACCAAGAAAAGAGACGTTATAGCGAGAGGAAGCAAGATCAAGAAACACAGCGCATATATGTTAGTGAGTTTTAGAAACTTTCTGAAAACTGTATTTGAAAATGGGGGGGGGGGGGGGGGGTTACTACCGCCGAAAAATTTGAATAAATTAACTGCCGATGCGGCTGGTGAAAGAATAACAATGATCAGAAAAATTGCGTGAATTGATATCGCTAGTTGCAGCACTCCAAATAAAAAGAAATTAAATAAAACTAAGTTTTCATTTGACAAGATCGACGACTTCAATTGTGATTTATTGCGTAGGACTGTGTACGTATGTTACGCGAAAGGCGAATCTCCCAGTGTTCGCCAATTTACGGAAATTGTGCATAAGAAGACGGTTTGAAGTGATTGTGTGTCCCGTATAGCAAACGTACAGTGTATAGTCTTTTATTATCTATGGGATTTGAGCATGGTGCTACAAAAAGGAAATGTGTTAGAGGTGAGTCAAATTAAATTATTGCGTGGAGGTATAAATATTTGAGTGGTTTGGATGACTGGATGGCTGTGTAGGCTTTTATAACGGATAAATCTTTCTGTTTATCCAGGAATATTTAAAGTGCATTTTATTAAATTGTACATATTACGTGTAATGTTATACTTTAAAATAATTCATTATATTTGTGAATTGTGAATCTTGGGCTAAGAGCATTTGACAATAGTGTAGCAAAACTGCCAGGTCATAAATTACGGACCGCACAGGGAAGAAGAAGTGTCGAGAGACCATGGGATGGGGAAGCGATGTTAAGAACCTGGACACAATATAAAGGCGGGGTATAAATAGAACAGAGAGAGAGAGAGAGAGAGAGAGAGAGAGAGAGAGAGAGAGAGAGAGAGAGAGAGAGAGAGAGAGAGAGAGAGAGAACACTATGGCACTGTACAGGAACAAACAAGAGATATGGAGTCATTTAATGAGAAATAAGTTGTTATTAAAAATCATCGTTGTCCTTAAGACAAAAAGCATAAATCTACAAAGATAATTTACTGAAGGAAATTTTTGGAAGCAAATTGCGAATGAACTGAAATGTGAATTTGGGCTTCAGTTGTTTCAATAATAATAATAATAATAATAATAATAATAATAATAATAATAATAATAATAATAATAATAATAATAATAATAATAATAATAATAATAATAATAATAATAATAATAATAATAATAATAATAATAATAATAATAATAATAATAATAATAATAATAATAATAATAATAATAATAATAATAATAATAATAATAATAATAATAATAATAATAATAATAATAATAATAATAATAATAATAATAATAATAATAATAATAATAATAATAATAATAATAATAATAATAATAATAATAATAATAATAATAATAATAATAATAATAATAATAATAATAATAATAATAATAATAATAATAATAATAATAATAATAATAATAATAATAATAATAATAATAAAGGACTGCTTCAATTTCCAAAAAGAGTAGCTTCGTGAAATGTTAACAGTGTATGGTATACCACAGAAGAGAAAGTCTCCGGGGGATGAGACGCAGGGGGGGTTTGGAAAAGGTTCCTAGGACCCCGTCCTAGGTAGCTTATGTCACCCCATGTCAGTTTAGTTACAGACCATTTAAAAACATTCTGACGGCTTCTACTTTTGTGAATGAATTTTCTCGGTTTTAGTGTACAGAATGAATAGGGCACATGTCTTTAACGGTCTGCTTCTTGTGTAGCATGCGTTCTCTGCCAGACACATTCGCTGTCCTTGTCCCACTGTGTAAGGGGGCGCATTCCTTTGCTTTGCGGACAGTAGTACAAATTGAATTCAAAAACATATCGCTGCCAATATTTAAAAGATGTTTAATAATATTGATAAGGTAATTATTTTATTTTGATGTTGACGTTATAATGCCATTGTGAATGGCAAAACCAATTACACATTCATGTCATTCGTTCAAATCCTCGCGTAATGTTAAGTTTCTATGTAAATCGGACTTTAGAGTTGAACAAAATTTTTCTCGCAAAAAATGTATCTCGTGAAAATAAACAACTTATGTCAAATAATTTATTTTGTGAATTAAACTATTTTGGAGATATTCCTTGTTATTTGTATGAATTTTCCCAAGAGTTACACTTTTCTGCAATTTAGCTTTTGGCCGTGCAATAATACTTAATGGTATTTTGAAAAGTGTCACACAGTAACCCTCTCTTTAAAGTTGTGACTATTCCTTAAGGCCTGCTGTAGTCTCACATTCCCTTGCACTTTCAGATAATTTAGTAATAAGTTTATTTTTGCAATCCTTTTCTTTAAGTTACGTCCTCAAACGTTATATCATATGAATTAGATGGGTAAAATGATATTCAAATGAGTCTAAGGTACTTATAGCTTAGTGTTACCCGACATTCATCGTTCAGGACAGAGGAAAAACTCATTGGAAACCTTATACAGAAAACCGCAGATTCGAACTCGGCTCCTCTTGAACATATGACTGACATGCTACCCCTACGCTACAGAGGTGGTCATAGTGCCATATTAATATCAACAAAGAAAGCATGTACTTTAGATAACATATAAAAACTTACGTGTGTATTCTTTTGACTTCGTACCGATAATGATTGAATAATTGATACATAGATCAATAGCAAATATTCATAAAATAAACCAAAAGGGAAGTCATAGTCGCTACATGGGTTGGTGCCACTTTGTACTCCGTGGCCTAGAGTCGCATTTCGCGCCAAGATTTCCATGCCTTTGCGACGCTTTTGAAAGGTGCACATACACCGTATTGTTGACCCTGTAGCATCGGACCTCCCCGCTAAGTTGATCGACAACCGTTCCTTATATACTACATGTAGTGCCAGAATTGTATCCGTGAGAGTGCACAATATTCACTTATTACAAATTAATGTTTGTGTAGTTTTATGCCAGTGTTGCACTGTTCGGTTACACTAATACTTTTAAAACGTTTGATAAGTTAATATTTCCTCCTCATTGAAATAAGTACAAACACCAATGTATCAGAAAAAAAAATTGGAGCCGTGATCAAGCTACATATACACAAACAGACGTACGCGCGCGCGCATTCACCCACACACAGCAGGTATTTGTTTGGAATCAGCAATTATAATGATAGGAGTTTAACTTCAGCTATAATTAGCATTTTGGTAGCGTAGATGGTAGCGTGTCTGCCTCACTTTTAAGAGGTCCCGAGTTTGAATCTCGGTCAGGTTGAGATACATGGATAAGGTTTTTCCTGTGGGTTTCCTTAGTCTTAAAGACGAATGTCGAGTAGCTCTAAGCTCCATGGAACCTGGGCTCATTTGAGCATCATTTCGCCCATTCCATTCATCTTCCGATATGACTTAAAGTTGGAGGACGTAAAATTATATAAAAAACCGTGACACGGTCCTAAACAAAACTCTCTGACAGCAATTACCTATTAAAATCTTCTTGAAATACACATATGTGATAATGAAACGAATAATGGTATGAAATGACATAATATCATAGAACTATTTTATTGATTTAATTTGAAATATATACGAAAAATAACTATAGCAGCGTAAAAAGTTCAGCTTCGACACAAGAGGTAAATTTGAAGATAAAGCTTAGCAGGAAAATATATCACAGTAGTCACACATATCTTGCTAATAACCGGTAGTTTTAAACACTGTTTATTTCTCAAAGTAGACAACATGCAAATGGGCTTACATATTTATATGACAAGGTGATAAAGTGCAATTATCTAGCCAATATTTAATTTTGTACCAGTTTTTCTATTTACATAACAGATATGAAAGGCACAACCTTCAGCTTTTCGTAGTGACAAAAAAGAAAAAAGAGGAACTTAACTCTTTCATAAAAACTTAAAAACCCGAACTATACTGCTATGTTAAGGAAAAAATCAGTAACTATAAGAACACAGAAACTGAGAATAATTCAGATTAAAGTTTAATCAGTTTTTCACTGCTTACTACTTACTACTTCCTGGATGATGCTGAAAAAACAAATTAGAGCGAAAGTAACAGAAAATTTATTTGCAGCATCAGATTTTTTTCGATAAATCGATTATGGCAGATACTGCATTTTTACAAATTGTGTGCCCTTAATTGTTAAAGCAATAAATGGAAGATATTTTTGTAGCTGTTGTTTTTTCTCTTTGTATTCTGATTAAAACTGCAATCTAGGCGTACACTTCACTATAGCAAAAGTAAATTATACAACAATTAATTTGTTTTTCTCCAAAAATAATGTCTTGTATTGAAAATGAGAGAAGTACAAAACTCTGGGTACTTTATGCAAACCAACAGACTCTACAGCTTTGACAGACTGGTTCAAGCTGCTTCTTTCGAAGCTAAATAAACTTGAAAATGAAGTCCAGATTCGAAATATTTCCCTTTCACTTATTTCGCGCTCACCTTTTGTAGGGTAGGTAGCAGTGTGTCTACCTCACGTTCCAGAGCTCCCAACTTCGAATCTACTGTAGATCCACAACAAGAAGGCAAGCTAGAGGAATGTGTAACATGATCACTTTTGCTGTTCCAACGGCAATGCTCGCCCTCCGAGTGTGACAACCATGCCATGCCATGTGGTGCTGGCTGGCTGTATATAGCCAGAAGGTTTTTGCTGCGTGCCCACCCATTAAGGGTTTTACCGCAGGTAAGGTATTCGAAACGGGATTTTGTAGGATGGATATGGTGTAGGTCTTGAGGTTGATGAATTTTGTGAGGTTAAAATTATTGTACCTTCGGGATGAAAGGACAGGATGCAATACCCAGCACCCTGGTGTTTTTAATTTAGTTTAGGTTGGGGAGAATTTTGATGCCAAGCAACTTAGGAGATTATGCGGAGCTCAGCTTTAGCTGCTGTTTGGATTAGCTCCTGGGTTATCTTGGGTGCCCGCATGCCATGCGGGGTACCCAATGTTGTCTGGAACGGCGTCTAGTGGGGTCATAATCTCCCAGTGATCTAACAAGGGCGCTTCTATGAGTTGGTAAAGTTGTGTAGAATTTTGGAAGTCCCGAGTCTTCGTGAAGCAACCTGGTTGAAAAATAGCGACCCAAAGAATAGATAGACCATAGCCCTCTATTCTGTGCACGTTGAAGCCATGTCAACAGCTATCTGCGGCCATGCCCCAGATCTCGCAGGCATATAGCATCACGGGGATCACCAGCGCTCGGAAGAGGTATAACCTCAGGCCAAGCGGCATCGTGCTCGACCCCAGCATAGGATACAGGGAAACGATAGCTCCCTGAGTGTGACAACGATGGAAGGCTCGTTTAAAATACACAAGTTTTGACATAAAACTCACCCATACATAATACCTGTGACTGCGTTTACTGCAACAAACATTAGATGTGGCAGCATGGGTGACTCATATGTACTCACATACACTCATTTCCTAGTAAACAGATCCTCTAAGGGAGCAGATAAACAGTTCTAACTTCTCTGCCCTTCATACCCCTCTAGCCTTCTTGTCGTGGGCATACAGCACTCTCATACACTCACTTCCTAGTAAACAGATTTGCTGCCGGAGCAGATAAACAGTTCAAGCTCCTCTGCCCTTCATACCCCTCTAGCCTTCTTGTCGTGGGCATACAGTACTCTCATACACCGATTTCCTAGTCTACAAATCCGCTACCGAAGCAGATAAAGGGTTCAAACTCCTCTGCCCTTCATTTCCCTTTAGCCTTCTTGTCGTGGGCATACAGTACTCTCATACACTCACTTCCTAGTAAACAGATTTGCTGCCGGAGCAGATAAACAGTTCTAACTTCTCTGCCCTTCATACCCCTCTAGCCTTCTTGTCGTGGGCATACAGTACTCTCATACACCGATTTCCTGGTCTACAAATCCGCTACCGAAGCAGATAAAGGGTTCAAACTCCTCTGCCCTTCATTTCCCTTTAGCCTTCTTGTCGTGGGCATACAGTAGGTTAGGGCTAATTATCTGGGTAGAGCTCTTTTTCCGAGCTTTCCCTTGACCTGAAAGTTGAATATCTGGTAACTCTACGTTCTATGGACCCTGTAGTCATTTGAACATCATTTCATTCTTTGTCCGATACGCCTTCAGGTTCGTTTTCCCTTATCCTGAAAGCTGAATCTCAGCTAATTCTAAGCTCTATGTACTCTGTACTCATTTGAATATCTTTTCATTCATTGTCCGATATGACTCAACGTTGGCATTATACCCTTATCCTGAAAAATGTATGTCTGGTAACTCTAAGCTCTATGGATCCTGGACTCATTTGAACATCATTTCATTCATCATCCGATATGACTTAACGTTTGAGGTTTACCTATATCCTGAAAAATGAATGTCACCTACCTCTAAGCTCTATGTACCCTGTACTCATGTGAAAATTATTTCACTCAATGTTCAATATGACTCAACTTAGCATTTTTCCCTTAACCTGAAAGATGAATGTCTGGTAACTCAAAGCTCTATGTACCCTGTACTAATGTGAACATTATTTCACTCAATGTTCAATATGATGCAACTTAGCATTTTTCCCTTAACCTGAAAGATGTATGTCTGGTGTCTCTAAGCTCTATGTACCCTGTACTCATTTGAACATAATTTCATTCATCGTCCGACATGACTTAACGTATGAGGTTTACACTTATCCTGCAAGACGAATGTCTGGTAACTCTGAGCTCTATGGATCCCGGGCTCATTGGAGCATTATTTTAACTTTTAAGTTAACTTTTGTGGACCCTAAAAGAATCGAAAAAGTATGAGAATTGACTGTGTGAACCAGGAAATAGAGAAAGGTCCAATTTGTTTTAAGCAGGACAATTAGTATTTAACCAAAATATGAACTGTTTTGAATCCCTGTAATGCAAGATGAACTGCATGCACTCTTGTTTTCTCGTTCCTCTTTTTTTGTTGTACCACAGTGCAGCGATTTGATCCCACAATTGATAAGCAATAAGCTTATTGTTGAAGATGGCCTTTTCAATACAAGTTAACTTATAACCTTTTCCAAGTGAGCAGATGCACCACTGGTCCAGATACAAAGCTGTTGTTTGTATGACTACTTTAAGTGAGCGAGCGCTGAGCTCTCTTAGTGTTTTACATTTAACGATAAGATTCTCCTTATTGTCTCCTACATTGTGTGAAATGAAAGTCCCACATGTTTTACACTGTTCGTGACCCAGAGTTGTAAAATGGGAATTTATCGTATGCCTCGTAGAAACATTTTATTTGAGGATCATACGTCTTTGTAAATGTTACATCACTAGAGAGATTTAATATATTTTGGTGCATCTTCACGTGGATAATGAGATACTAAAAGGTCTGTTCAATAAAGAATGACCACATTCTTTAGACAACGTACCTCTACTCATCCTCATAATTTTGATGGTCCTTCTCAAAATAGTCTCCCCTGAATGCGATGCACTTGTCCCAGCGTTTCTGCCAGTATTCAAAGACATGCTGGAAACCATTTTTGAGAGATCCTTCAATATCGCCTCCGCAGCCTTCACCACTGCTTCTGATGATGGATAATGCCTCTCACAAAGGCGTTTCTTAAAGTTAGGGAATAGAAAATACTCACATGGGGTTAAATCCGGAATATAGGGAGGGTGTGGGATGCACTTCACGTTGATTTTTGCAGGATATTCAGCAACAACATTGGCAATATGCAGTCGCACATTATCATCCAGCCTCTTTCATGAAAATGTGGTCTTTTGCGCCGGATATGGACTTGCAATGTTTTCAGGATATCCCTGTAGTATTGTCCAGTTACTGATGTGTGTGCAGGTACAACATGCTGATAATTCCATGAATATCAAAGAATGAGATGACCATAACTTTCCCAGCAGAAGCAACCACTTCTGATTTTTTGGGGGTTGGTGATGAAGTAAATTCCCACACTGAGCTTTGCTGTTTACTCTCAGGATCAAAATGATGTAGCCAAGTTTCATCAGCAGTGATTACGTTTGTAAGAAACTCTGGATCTTCCTCTAACACCAACTTAAATGCGAATGTCCTTTTGTTCGGCAATCAACAGTCTTGGAACCCATCGAGCACAAACACGTCTCGTGTGTAATGTTTCTGTCACCAACGTGTGGGTGGCACCCAATGAAATGTTCAGTATTACAGAAAGTGATCTTAAGGCAATTCCTTGATTCTCTCTCACAATGGCAGCAGCAGTGTTGATGTTTTCTTCCGTAAGAGCAGTAACTGGAGCACCGGATCCACCTTCCTTTGAAATTGATTGTCTCCCCTCTTTAAACATTTTAAACCAGCTTCGAGCTGTGCTGTAGGGAAGAACAGACTCTCCATAGGCCTCCTGTAACATTGTATAGGCCTCAACTGAAGATTTGTTGAGACGAAATTGGAATTTCAAAGCCGCATATTGTTCCTTGCGTGTTACCTGCATTGCAGCGGTAGGCGAAACTGAACATGTCTGAACTTGCCTGGTTCTCACAGGCGGGAACCAGGAGTACCAACAATGAAACTACTAAGGTGTGTTTGTTTCATATTAAGCTAACGGAATATAATAAAATTGAATTTTAGTTCGAAAAATTATGACCATAAAAACATTATGATCATTCTTTATAGAACAGCCCTCGTATTTAAAGTAGGACCTGAAGCTTTCCTGACGACAAATAAGTTCTAGGTCTTCTCGGGAAACAAGCCAGGGGAATGGACGATTAGAAATCGACGTTTCGGGGGCGTACATCTCTCCCATCTTTAGGATATTTTAAGAAATGTTATAACCACAAAATGTATTATTGCATAGAACACAAATATAAACAAAGACAAAACAATACAAATACTCGCATCACTGAACAAAAGACTGCTTTTTGTAAATTGAATGTCAGGTTAGGAGATGGCGTGAGTATAGAAAATTAATTGGATCCAAGAAACGTAACTACTGAACTTGATGATCAAGCTGTATAGATTTGTGCTTCTTAAACCGATTGATTTTCATTTTTAAGGCCGGTTTGCAAGAGGAGCTGAACTGAGATCTAGCATGACGATTAAGTGTGCTTCTCTCGCAGGAAATGGCCAAAGCCTCCTTAATTCTCCACTCCCAGTAACTGTTGCATTTTGTCAAGGTGGTCGTCTCCCGAAATTTGGCTCTATGGCCGTTATCAAAACAATGCTCTCTCAGCCCAGACTTCTCAGGTTGCATTAAACGAATGCTGCGTGTATGTTCGTTTATTCTGGTAGCGATGGTCAATTCGGTTTGTCCTATATACGGTGTCTCACATTCACAGGAAATGCGTTATACTCCTGGAACTTGGAAGTGTAGGTTGTCTAACATAAAACAAATATGCTGTCCAGCAATGCAAAGAAAGTCCCTGAGAGGAATGTGTTAGCCAGTGCCACCCTTACACAGTGCGACAAGGACAGCGAATATGTGTGACAGAGAACTCATGCTACAAAGGGAGCATATTCACTCTGTACACTTAAACCGAGAAGATTCATTCACAAAAGTAGAAGCTGTCAGAATGTTTTTGAATGGTCTGTAACTGTACTGACATGGGGCGTCACAAACCTGTCCAGGGAGGGTGTGGGAACCTTCTGCAATCCTCCTGCGTGTCAGGTCCCGGAGACTTTCTCTCCTGTGGAGGGCAGTAGGCGTCAGATAAGCCTACCGCTACAGCCTGCATCACATTTACCGGCAATCTATCTGACAGAACAGCAGAATTCTCGCCAAATACATCAGGACCATCCACAAGCCACCTCCGAAGATTCAACATCTGTTGAGACCAGTGAAACACGAACTGGACTTCCAAGTTCCGGGAGCGTACCGCATTCCCTGTGAATGTGGGACACCGTATAGGGGACAAATCGGAAGGACCATCGCTACCAGAATAAACGAACATGAACGGTGCATTCGTTTAATGCAACCTGAGAAGTCTGAGCTGGCAGAGCATTGTTTTGATAACGACCATAGAGCTAACTTTCGGGAGACGACCATCTTGGCAAAATGCAACAGTTACTGGGAGCGGAGAATTAAGGAGGCTTTGGTCATTTCCTCTTAAAGGAGCACGCTTAATCGTAATGCTAGATTTCAGTTCAGCTCCTCTTGCAAACCGGCCTTAAAATTGAAATCCTTCGACTTAAGAAGCACAGATAAATACAGCTTGATAATCAAGTAAAGTAGTTATGTTTCTTTGACCCAATTAATTATCTATACTCACGGCATCTTCTGACCTGGCATTTAATTTACTGAAAAGAGCCTTTTGTTCAGTAATGCGAATTTTGATAGTGTTTTGTCTTTGTTGATATTTGTTTTATGTCCAGTGATTCATTTGTGGTTATAACATTTAATAAATATCCTGATGATGGGAGAGATGCACACTCCCGAAACGTCGATTTCTAATCGTCTTCTCACCTGGCTTGCTTCCCGAGAACAACTTGAGCATATTCGTCGCCAGGAAAGCTTCAGGTCTTATTAAGAAAGATTTGTGGAAAGACAACTCATGGATTCTGCACCACGATAACGTCCCAGCTCACAAGGCTACCATTGTAAACGAATTTCTGGCCAAAAACTCAACAAGTCTCATCGAAAAACTAGCGTATTCACCTGATCTGGCTCCGGCCGACTTCTTTCTTTTTCCAAAATTCAAGTTACCACTTCGAGGCACCCGTTTTCAGTCGATAAAAGACACAAAGAGAAATTGGAGGCGACAATTGACAAAGATTCCAAAAATGCCTACAAAATGTTTTGATAATTGGATTAATCATTAGCGTAAATATATTGTCGCGAATCCATTGTTGCGACGATGCATGGCCGACGCACACAAAGGGGCAGATGGTGCAACGCGGAGATAAAAGGCTTGCCGAAACAGATAAAGTTAGATGACTTGAAAGTTCGTGTTTCGTCTGGTCTTACTGAATATTCCACAAACTTGTGGAACATTGAATGGGAGCTATGAAGAAACCGTAAATTGCCACTGAGAGAGAGTGTTAATTGAATTTGACTCATAGAGCTGTGTTTTGAAAGTGAACTGTTTGTGATTAACGACCTTGCAGATTGTATTTGTATATATTACGTAATTCTGCTACTGTAGGGTTGACCAAAATGTGTTTCTACGGAAATAAAGAGCATTTTGGAATTTCTGCAACTTGGACTTTATTCTACGAACCCACAGAGACACAATATAATTTCGGAAGGGACCTACTTTGAAGGCAATAAAACAAAATTGGATGAATAATGCATATTTTGTGTTTCATTGACCAATTCCCTCAGCTTTCTTGACACAGTAGTATGTCGTTATCGCGCGCGTGGTGGGGTGTATGTGTGGGTCTTTTTGTTTGTTTTGTCTGCTAATAGCATATTACAGAACCGAAATATTGGAGAGATAACAAATGTAGGATTTAATTTCGTTATCTTTCAAGGATGCGAGACGAAGACTTTCAAGAAAATAATCCAAAAATGGCTTCAATAATGTAAATTTAAACACCACATATTTAAGATAGCTACATAACAAATAAAATGCGTATTGTGACTTTGTGGGTTCGTGAAATAAGAATTCCAATTGTACAAACTCAAAATGTTCTTTATTTCCACCGAATTACAGTTGGAACACTTGCCGATTACACAGAATTACGTAGCGCACACAATTACAATTCGCCAGTTCGTCTGTCACAGGTCCATTCCATGTTCACAATCACTTACAACTCCTCTAATACACGTACACCGTCTTTCAGTCCGTTTGCTCACTCGGCGCTCCTCACAGCTGCTCGCCAACAACTGACTGACTCGCCAACTGCAGCCCCTTTTATGGGAATATCGCTGTTTCTGGAAGTCTCGCGTTTCAGTGAATCACCCCGAAGGTTCCAGATGACAGGGTGAGGGGAAAGAGACGGCCGGTGATGTTTTTCCAACCATCCCTTCGTGAGCGCTATAAGACAAATGGGTAGGCGTGGGCGAATGCCTCCCGGCCCTCACCCAGCCGCCAGTTGGTCGCACCTTCCGATAATTGGGTGATAGTATTGTGAATTTTCTGAAGTCCGTTTTACTGGAAGTGAAGTCTGTATAACTATTCTAAACCTGAGATATAAACGAAAAGTTACTGCATAGCAGGTATAGAACTCGTTGAAATACACAAATAATGTCAATTACAATAATGTATCGGAAAGTTAACCAATTCTGATATAGGTATTATTTGTTGGCGATTAAAATTCTCATATACTTATTTAAAGAGGAGGAGCATCGTTTCAAAAACGCGATAAGCCCACTTTCGATCGAAAAGTAGTTTGAAGCGAATCTGAACTCTTTAGCATGCTGTACATCATGCTCAAGTCTCTGTTTGTTTCAATCCAGTTAAAATCGAGAGTGAAATTGCGGGTTTGGTGGAAACTGCGATATGTCCAGACTGGATCAAACCGCGAAGTGCCTACTTTCTTACGCACATTTTCGGGCTCGTGCAGCGGAATTCACGCCTCTTCCATCGTTGCAGTACAGAAACACGTGTTTCACTGTAGCTGATTGTTTGACAAGACTGCATTGTCAATAACTGTCTTGGTATTATTGTGAGCCTTATAAGCGGTTCTGTGAAAATGGAACAAAGCGGTGAGCGTTCTGCTGATGAGCGTTGTGCTGGTTCCAGAAAAAGGCAAAAGGTACGACAAAAAGGAAAAGAGAACAAGAAGAAAGCAGAGCTTCATTTAAATTTGATTATAAGAATAATTCTTGGTATTGTTATAACGAAAACACGCAACTGGAACACATTCAGAGCTACTTTGCTGTTATTATCGTATAGTTATTGCATCATTCGTTGAGGTGTTTCAGGTACTCTGATAAAGATCCTAGAATGCTGGAGTTCGAGTCTCCATGTACTCACAGAGAAGGTAGATTTAAATGCTCCACCATTCCTGCGTATCACCTTACCAAAAAAAGAAAGTTAGTGTATGACTACAGCAAGCAATCACAAGATCGTATTCTGGCATCAATGATGTCTGTATCCAAGGCAACTAGAGTACTCAGGTAGGCCATTCCGGAGAGTCGCGCTGCCATTGGCTAACGCGCATGACGTCACTGAGAATACAGTTCAACCGCGAGAGTTAAACACTAGCCCCTCAGTATGTGTTATTTAAGCTCTGCTACGTGTAAAATCGGAAGGAATAAACATCCACTTGTGTATTATAATGAAGGTTCTTTCTAGCAGTTAGTATTAAGAGTTTAAAACATGTTATTATTGATATGTCCTTACTCACTGTAGCTCAGGAAGATGACGAAGCAACCCATTGAAGATTTTTCTTTGCTGCAGGTTTCCTGATCATTTCTGCCTTCGCTCTTTTGTTTAAGTGCCTAATTCTAATGAAGGTTCTTGTCCTCACATTAAGAGAGATCACTTTGTGATGAATTTCGGGAAACTTGGAACTTATTATAGAAATTAAGGTTTGCATCACTCCATTACACTTCGCAGCACTTTGTCCATGGAATCTACAAAATATTACTTCTGTACCTTGTTCTGCTGTTTCAAAACACTATTTTCTTTCTTCAGGGCTTGCATCTGAGTCTTTAGTCTAATTATTTCCTCTTCAGCAACAACAGAGTGGTCAGGAGCTACCTCCGTGCTGGTCGACGGGTCAAATTTTGTTTTTTTGGGAGATAAAGATACTATAATAGACAGCGCCCTCTTTCGCACGGTCCTAACTTCGCACCGGCGATCTCTTGCTGATATTGGCTATTAATAAAAACAGTTTTATTATTATTATTATTATTATTATTATTATTATTATTATTATTATTATTATTATTATTATTATTATTATTATTATTATTATTATTATTATTATTATTATTATTATTATTATTATTATTATTATTATTATTATTATTATTATTATTATTATTATTATTATTATTATTATTATTATTATTATTATTATTATTATTATTATTATTATTATTATTATTATTATTATTATTATTATTATTATTATTATTATTATTATTATTATTATTATTATTATTATTATTATTATTATTATTATTATTATTATTATTATTATTATTATTATTATTATTATTATTATTATTATTATTATTATTATTATTATTATTATTATTATTATTATTATTATTATTATTATTATTATTATTATTATTATTATTATTATTATTATTATTATTATTATTATTATTATTATTATTATTATTATTATTATTATTATTATTATTATTATTATTATTATTATTATTATTATTATTATTATTATTATTATTATTATTATTATTATTATTATTATTATTATTATTATTATTATTATTATTATTATTATTATTATTATTATTATTATTATTATTATTATTATTATTATTATTATTATTATTATTATTATTATTATTATTATTATTATTATTATGATTATTATTATGATTATTATTATTATTATTATTATTATTATTATTATTATTATTATTATTATTATTATTATTATTATTATTATTATTATTATTATTATTATTATTATTATTATTATTATTATTATTATTATTATTATTATTATTATTATTATTATTATTATTATTATTATTATTATTATTATTATTATCATTATCATTATTATTATTATTATTATTATTATTATTATTATTATTATTATTATTATTATTATTATTATTATTATTATTATTATTATTATTATTATTATTATTATTATTATTATTATTATTATTATTATTATTATTATTCCACGTATCAAACTTTTCTTATAAAAAAAGGAGCGAACAAACTCAGTGTACACATTGAAACAAATACATAAATGGAATGTGTATCTGATAATTACCTGCAAATTGGTTTTGCTGGTACTTGCTACTACCGCCTCAAATACATCCCCATGCCAATTAGGAATTTTCTATGACGGTACAGCGTTGCCCTTTAATTTTCTTTTCAGCGGCAAACCTAACAGCTCGTTTTTTAAATCCCGTTCATAGTTTTCGGGCAGGAAGTGATCGGAACAAATCCTTGCATTATTCACATTAACCGGATCAGCCCTTTTACATCGTAAAACCCACTTGCGCAGTAGTTCTCGATCTTTAGGCAAACAATGGAAAATCACATTCGTAGTTTTATACGAAGCATGTTTGCTTTCAGCAACAGCGCAATGGTTTTCATAATGTTACGACAAAAAACACAGCAAATAACTACAATAGCTCATAAGCAACTGCATCTCGTTTATTTCATCAGAAGGAGTGTGGAATTTGCATGCATCAGCGCCTTATCTTATCTTATAATGTGCATCATAATATTGCATTACGCACATTCACGTATAAGCACTTTTGCGTTGTATTCTCAGTGACGTCACGCCCCTCAGTCAGCAGTGACAGTGTTTTGCGCGGGAAGACGGGAATGGCCTGCCCTTGGAGTACTCGAGTACTCGTCTGTATCATCTCTCAAAAGGCGCAGGCTGAGAAAATAATATTAACTCAGTGGTTATTAAGTATCAAGTCAGAGTAAACAACGACACTATTCCGATTTGTTCTAAGTTCTTTCGAGTTCCTTTTGCTATTGGCACAACAAGAGTAAACAGCACAGCAGCTTCTGTAATAGCAGGTAAACCAATAATGGAGAGAAGGGGTGGTGACCGAAAATACAAACAGTATGCTCAAAAGAAGGAATCTTATCAAAGCTACAAGCTAGAGAAAGTCATTATTCAATAATTAAGAGCAAGCGACTCTATCTTCCTTCACACTTAAACATAAACAAGTTATTTAAAAAGCCAGGTGGTGTAAGTGAAATGAAAAGGGTAATATTGAAAAAGAAACTGAAATGGAATAAATGTTATGTTTCTGTGAAAATGGAAATGTCATTTAGATTAAATAATGAATCCAAGAAATTCCTGTCCTTGCTTATAAGAGGAATAGCAATTGAACAAACAGCAGATCCTCCCGTTCTGCCTTTGGACATCCCATCAAATTAGAGAAAAGGAATTTGAAGAAGGTTTTAAAACAGCGTTTTGGTGAAGATTGCTATGGTAACAATTCAGCACGAAGACGATGCACAACATAACGAGGAGGAAAGCGAAAGTGAAGAGTGTGATTGTTCGGAAAAAGAACATGGTTTAAATTTTTGAGAGTTGTGCCATTGTTGATCATTACATTAGTTTGCCTTCACTTTCATAACTCAAGTCTGTTTAGTTAACGTGTGTGCACGTCGGCCTCTGCCTTTGACGAACCCTTAAAATCGTTTTACAACCCCGGCCCTCCTTCTCCCAGACCTTTCTGCAAGGTTGCTACCTTTCTCGATACGTCATGGGTATCGTACGAGATTTCGTCTAAATAAATTATCTTATGTCCATTACTGCGAAACTTCCTTAGTTTTGACAAATATATATATCGCCAAGCTACAATTCTACTTGATTCCATAATAACCCTTATCTTATTCAAAGTGCGGTATTTGAAACCCTGCTCCTTAAGAGACCGCGCAAAGTGCAGTGCCCATAAGGAAAATCACAAATTTCTTGCAAACGTGCAACCAAATCGTCTAAGGTGGGCGCTCTCCCTTTTGCATAGAATCTATAAATTTCTCGACGAATTAAATCGCATGTGAAATTATCTACTTTAGAGAAACGTTTCCTTTTGTTTTCACACTTGATCGGCGTCTTTCGTATTCAAGGCCGCGCCGTGGCTCAGTGGTTAGACCGCAAGGCGGCCCGGGTTCGATCCCAGGCGACCGCAAAGTGAGATTTGTGGTGGACAACACGGCGCTGGGGCGGGTTTTCTCCGGGACCTCCGGTTTTCCCCGCCATCTCATTCCACCGGTGCTCCATCTTCATCTCATGTATCATCAGTGTCACCGCCTGCGGTGCCGTATGTAGTAAAAGCGGGCGTTAAACACTACACATTTCACATTTCACATGTCTTTCCTATTCTTTTCGTCACAATATTTCTTACTGTATTTCTGTGAGTACCCAGAATTTATCATAAGGTTCATTGCACGACCCCTTACTAAGATTATTTGTCAGCACATATTTATATGTGTTCAAAACAAGCGCTTGAATTTGCTTAGAAACAGTTCCCGTTATCAATTTGTTTTGGGAGGCATTTCCAGTAATGTAACTCGGCCCAGTTATACACACTATTGTCTTCACTTTGATTATTTTCACGTGACTGATAGTTATCTACTACTTCATTTGCATTTGCCACTGCATTTCCCTCCTACGGTCTCCATATTGTGACTCACAACGAATTTCTGCACGTAATGCAACAGATCAACTGGAAGTTGGAACTTTGGCAACTGAGACTCCACGTGGAGTAGACATGCGACTGTCACTTCGAGAAATTCAGGGTTACTATTGGTCCTCAACGACAGTGTTCCATTTCTGAAGTGTGGAGATAGATTTATGAAGGTCATTAGTGGGCGGGTTCCTTTGACTCCGAACTGCACACGCGTTAACTAAACAGACAGTCACAATTGTTAGAAGTTTTAAATTCACTCACTACATAATTCAGGTTTTCTCCAACATAGCAGTGTTACAGGACCTCATTATTAACAGTACATGAGCACCAGTAAAGACTTCCACATGTCTATGTGTAATTTTCATAATTATAACATTAAGTTGGTTTCACATTTGCATTTTTTCGAAAAATAGTTACACGGTTCTAACCACAAATTTCAGATCAGCAGAATGTTTAATTATTGATTACATTGCCATGTAACGGCTAAAAATACCATAAAATTTGCAATAAAACGTTTTACTGAAGTTAGCATTAATTATATGGAAGAATGGTTCAAACGCCTTTGTGTCTATTAATTCGGTGAAAAACAAGATAAGTCCGGATTTTTTCACACTTTAACCCGATATTATAGCTTTAGATTAAGCCTCAGATTTTTGACACTCAGCATCATGTTATTCATGATTTTTTTAAAGCACTAGTACATGCCTACATTTCAAAAGTGTTGTTTAGTTTAGTAGTTATTACATTTTCGGCTTTCCTGTAAAATTGCTATTTGCGGACTTATCGCGTTTTGAAACGATGCTCCTCATATGTAATTTTTAGCTTCTACGTTCCTATTCCCTTTTTCATTCAAGGAGAACTAATACTTGAAATACATCAATGAGTGGTTCGCAATATCTGATTATTGCTCATATCGCTTTATCTCAGGTGTAAGAACAAGAAATGTGTAATTAAAGGCCTTTCTACAGACTTCATCCAAAGAAACAATAAAAAACAAAACTTTTCTAAGAACAATTTGCAGAAGCTTGGGTGGAGAAACTCATGTAAATGTAATATATTACATCTGGCTAGATTCCGCCATTCGTCTAGCTTAAAGGCGATTCACTTTTGTTAATGAACGATGCAGTAACAAAACAATTACAGTTCCGTCATTTGTCTAGCGTAAAAGCGACTCAGTTTTGTTTTCGAAGGATGCAGTAACAAAACACACACGCAACGGACTGATCTTTTGGAACGTTAGGTTTTGTTTGTTACAGTATTAAGTGATGGCAAATCAGATCTGTGCTGCAAGTGAATATTCATACGTGACAGGAATGGTCCAGCAAGTCTAAAGTGTTGCAAATTTGCTCCGTGACCTTGGTACGCCATTGTGCTTCTACATTGTACCATGTGACTTTCAAGGTAAACATGAATTGCACTTCGGGACAGGCCATAAGCAATTACTCATGCAGGCAGTGATAATGAAAAAGTTTTTGACGTAAATAACGATTTTATAGTCATGTTGCGTCTGTGATGATATCTCAAGTGTTTGAGGAGTGCTACAAATGTAACGTGAGAAATGTCATAGCGCTCGATGACTGATCAGTCAATGAACTTGCAAAAAAAGCGTTTCGTCCTTGTTTTGCGTTATCAAGATTTCAACATTTGGAGGTTTCTTTTTAAGAGTCCGTGAGAATATCTAACTATTATACGAAATGAGGGATAAATATGAGGGATGGGCCGATAGCAGTTTTTCTCAATGCTCGATTCTTGATACAGATATTCGATATTTTCTTCGATACCCCACACCGTATTTTCTACTTGTAGTTTCAATAAAAACAGAATGTTGGCAATAAAATTAAATAGGTACACATATTTAATGAGACAAAAACTAAAACCATCAGTATTCTTATTTTTAAATTCATTAGACATTTAAAACCAAAACCGTCCACTTTTATAAGTTTTCGTTCAATAATAGTAGCATTTTCACTCTTTCGGGGACAAGTCTGCTTCTTTTTCTGTCACATATGAGTCCTGCTGTACTAAATAGCCTTTCAGAGAAAACTGTTGCAGATGGAATACACAAATATTGAGCGACTTTTCCTTTTTAGTTAGTTAATTTATTTCTAATTTCTTATTACAATATCTAACATATACAACTTTATAAAATAATTAGTATACAGGGTCGCGTCGTGGCTCAGTGGTTAGACCGATTGGCTCTCACCAAGGCGGCTCGGGTTCGATCCCAGGCGACCGCAAAGTGAGATTTGTAGTGGACAACACGGCGCTGGGCGGGTTTTCTCCGGGACCTCCGATTTCCCCCGCCATCTCATTCCACCGGTGCTCCATCTTCATCTCATGTACCATCAGTGTCACCGCCTGCGGTGCCGTATGTAATAAAAGCGGGCGTTAAACACTACGCATTTCACATAATTAGTATACCATAAATAAAATATATTATTTTGGAGTTGCATATTCCCACGCCCCATTATAATTAACCCAGATTGTGTATATAATGGAGCATTTTAAAACTCGGGATCTAGATTTTGTTTCCTTTTCTACCTTATACTATTTTTCCTAGTTGTCCTCATTAGTCTTTCCTGTTTTCCAAAACCATTTTTGTCTTACCTTGCCAATAAGTTTTCCCAGTTTTATTATGTTTTCTTCTGATCTTAGATTCAAGATTCTCTTGCCTCTTATTTCATTTGATATGTTTTCCCACTTATGCAAAAGAAACTCGTCTCTCCAATATTTTGTTTTTTGACAATCAAAAATATAATGCCAAGTACTATCTTCTTTTTCACACATTGGACATCTTCCCTTATATATTCCTATACCCCTTAAGGGGGGACGTATGCAAATATTCAGGGTCTTACATAAATAGCCATAACATCCAAAGTTTTCAAGTTAGAGAAGTGAAACTTAGTATACTCATTTAAGATAATACAGTTAATATGCACAATTGTTTTCATAATTTTCCATTGTTTATAACTAATGCTACATATTTTTTCTATATGCAGAGATATTTACAAACTTAAGCCCATTTTTTTTTAAAAAATTCACATATACTATCTTTCTGAAATTTGGTATGTTATTTTAGAACACACTAAAATTGAATTTGTTGGATTTAGATTTCTTATTGAAGCTGTATAGAATTTAAAAAACAATGTTAATCATATGCATCCTTTAAAAATTAAAATAATTACATATATTTTGTATCATCACATTCCATCTGGAGCTTAATCTTAAATTCTAGAACCAATAAAATGTTCATTGTGGTATAAGAAAGTTGTGTGCTAAATTGCATCACTGTAGATGAAGTAGTTTGAGAGAAAAATGTGTTGAAGTTGTAGAAAATGCAAGTTACGGGGAAAGGCAATTAAAAATACAATAAGTATTATTCAGTTTGCCTTTTAATTTTAAATCAGAACTTCCCATATCCATAGTCTGTATCCTCATTCCGGTATTCTTCAGCCTTTCTTTTTAAACTCCTCTTCTATCTTGCTTCTTTCTGGATTAATTTCATAGCTTTTTCTGCACCAGCGATGCTATGTCGATACTCTGCAAAATTGTTTCCATAAACACACCAGGTTGATACCCTAACTGATGCATAACTTTCTTTCTGCCAACATTCCTGTTATTAAACACTATTGCAGAATCAAATGTAGCAATTTTGACCACTATGGAAGACACAAATGATGTTTTGGGACACCTTTTCCATATCAGACAGTTGAGGCTTACATTTGGGTTCTGTGTCTCTCCATAGAGACATTCATTTAGCAAGTCTGGGTGTGCTAAGAATTGGTAGGTGGACAGACAGCTGATGGAAGACTACGTGTTGCTACTATGCAACGCTAGGGCATTTAATTTTTTCAAGGTACACACAGACCACGTACAGTCATAATATTTTGGTGTTTGATAGCTAACACTATATACTATTTTACAAAACAATAAAAAAATTAGATTTTTTGAACATTTTCTCGTACGTTCCCCCTTAAGTATATTGCTCCTGTTCTAAACCATGCCAACCTTTCTCTTCCTAGTTTATCACAGATGTCAATATATTTTTCTCCGCCCCAATAATTTTTCAATGTTTTATATAATTTCAGAGATATTTTGTTATTAAGATTAGCCCGTAATTCTTGTTTTTTTTTTTCAATATCTTTAATTCTTGTTTTTACTTCTTTCCGAAATCCCTTTTCTATTCTTCCACTATCTAACCATAATGAAATCAAACCTATTTCCTGTAAAATATATTGAGTTTTGAATATCCAAGTCTCTCTTCCCTTTATTCTTGTTTGTGCTACCAAACACTGTTTAACAATATTTTCCTCATCTAAATTCCATATTCTGAGCCAATATTTCAGAATTCTTTCCATCACCTTGTTTTTGTAACCTAATCCTCCTAATTCCATTAAAGCAGCCTTATTCGGTGAGGATCTAAGCAAGCCTAAAACAAGTCTACAAAATAGTCTATTTATGACATTTATCACTTTCCATCCTTCATCTGGCCCCCATATTTCTATTCCATATAGCATTCTGCTTTCTACAATTGAACCAAACACGCTTTCTAACCATTTTATTTGCATATCTGTTTTTTTTAAGTTCTCTAAATTTTGAAATTTGTTTTCCAGTAATCCAGTGCAGTATACAGAGGAGGTGACAAATCATCGTTGAGATATGCAGTGATTTCTTCTTGGTAACTGGCAGTGAATTTGGCACACGATTATCTTCTTGCATAAGGTACCACATTCCTGACAATTTCTCGGGCTTTGCTATGTTTTAGAGTGCGATCCAGATATTTGTTATTTATTTATTTGTACAGTTTCCATTACAATTTCAATACAATAAATTTAACATCGAATACAAATACATTAAATTGCTGACTCAAGATTTACTCGCTGACTCAGGTCTCCTAGCTATAAGCCTTTGGTTTTCCTGGGCAGCTTGGTGTCATTTCTTCTTGACCTTCGCTTCTCTTATCCTAATCCACTTTTCTCTTAACCTGTAAAAGAAATCTCCTATACATCTATTTTTCTTTTCTCCCATCCCCGTTTGGTTAGACCGCTTGGCTCTCACCAAGGCGGCCCGGGTTCGATCCCAGGCAACCGCAAAGTGAGATTTTTGGTGGACAACACGGCGCTGGGGCGGGTTTTCTCGGGGTTCTCCGGTTTCCCACACTATCATTGTATTTATTTTTCCATCAGTCATTCATCTAAGGCGTTGAGCCGACCCCTCAACTCTGATTTCATCTCAGGTCAGATGATTCGGCTCTCTCACTTTGAGGGAACCTAAGCGCCTCCTAACGTCAGCATTGACGACAAAGGGTGGAAAAAAAGTGTGATCATCATCATCAATATCATCATTACTTTTCTCCTGTAAAAAGTTATATTTCTTTAAAATAAATACCTTGTCATATCAGACGATGAAAGAAACGATGCTTAAATGAGCCCACGGTTCATACAGCTTAGAGTTACCCTACATTCAACTTTTATAATAACAGAAATCCCGGAAAAAGTCTCATCCAGATAACTCACCCTCTGAGATATTCGAACTCGGGACCTCTTGAGCGTGACGCACACACGCTACCGCTATGCTGCAGAGGCGGGCAGACAGCGATATTAATAACAGTAGATGCATATGCTACAGAAAACATGTACAAACTTATGTGTTAATTGTTTAGACTTCGTACAGAAAATGTTTGAACAATTGATACATAGATCAATAGTAAATATTTATAAAATAAACCAAAAGGGAAGTCATAGTCGCTACATGGGTTGGTGCCACTTTGTACTCCGTGGCCTAGAGTCGCATTACGCGCCAAAGTAAGTAGTGCGACGCTGCCTATTGAGTGGTGCACATGCACTGTTAAAGTTACCCTGTAGCTTCGGACCTCCCCGCTAAGCGAACGCTCTGACGTTCCTTATATACTACACGTAGAGTACGAATTGTATCCGCGAGAGTTTACAATGTTCAGTTACCTATTATAAATTAATGGTTTCGTGTTTTTATGTCAGTGTTGCATTATTCGATTATATTAATAATTTTAAAATTGTTTATAAGTTAATATTCCGCGCTTAATTAATTAATGTACACACCCCAATATATCAGAGAATTATAATTTGGAACCGTGATCAAGCTACAATTTCACACACACACACACACACACACACACACACACACACACACACACACACACACACACACACACACACACACACACACACACAAACACACACACATGCACATCTCAGCTATTAAATAATTATTTAATAAATATAACACGGAAAAACAAGTTAACGTCCCACCATCACGACTTTCTCAACTACGTATATTAAGGTTTTATTATACATGTTCCAAATGTACCTACAGCAGTATAGATTGTGTTATTAATTTACGTTCTCTAGTATATCAGACAGTGAATGAAATGTTCAAATGAGTCCAGGAACCATTGAGCTTAGAGTTGCCAGACATTCAAATTTCAGAATAAAGAAAAACCTCCAATGTTTAGTCATATCGGACGATGAATGAAATGATGTTCAAATGAGTTCAGGGTACATAGAGCTTAGAGTTACCAGACATTCATCTTTCATGATAAGGGAAAACCTCCAACTTTAGTTATATCAGACGATGAATGAAATTATGTTCAAATGAGTCCAGGGTACATACAGCTTGGAGTTACCAGACATTCATCTTAAATGATAAGGGGAAACCTCCAACGTTAAGTCATATCGGACGATGAATGAAATTATGTTCAAATGAGTCCAGGTTACATAGACATTCATCTTTCATGATAAGGGAAACTTCCAACGTTAAGTCATATCGGACGATGAATGAAATTATGTTCAAATTTCAAATGAGTCCAGGGTACATAGAGCTTAGAGTTACCAGAGATTCATCTTTCATGATAAGGGAAAACCTCCAACGTTAAGACATATCGGACCGTGAATGAAGTTATGCTGAAATGTGTCCGGGGTACATAGAGCTTAGAGTTACCAGAGATTCATCTTTCTTGATAGGTTTATTCCTCCAACGTTAAGTCATATCGGATGATGAGTGAATTGATGCTCAAATGAGTACAGGGTACACAGAGCATACCGTTACCACACATTCTTTGTTGTAGGCACAAATTACGACGAAATCATTGTTGTTATAGCATTGAACTTTAATTCCAACTACTTCTCTGTTATGTTAGGAAGAACTATCTCATGGTGTGAAATATTGCGTTTTATTATCACGGCTACTCCTCCAGCTGTCGTTTCGGTGTATTTTATATCCAGGGAGAGGAAAGGTTTCATTTGGTAAGAAATGTGTTTCGGTGACACACACTTTGTCGATATTGTGAGCTGAAAGAAAGGCAATAGGACAGGCTCTTTTGAGACGAGGACCATTAGCGTTTCAGTTTAGAAGTGATAATTGATAGATGGAAGCAATGCCATTTTGAAAAGATGAATTATTAAAAGAGAGATAATAAATTCTTGAATTGCTGGCAGATGTGAATTTATGAATGAGACGATATTAGGTAAATATATACAGTTACTCCAAAAGTATTCGTGTAATGCATGAGTTTGGGTTTAAGGATGTATGGATAGTGGAAAATCATCAGAATAAAGTACAGCAGGGACACTGTCTTTTTTATTGATTAGTGAAAAATAGAATACAATAAAGAAACATATAGTATCTATTCATATAAACATAGTTAAACATTCAAAAGTAGAGATATGCAATATAGGATGCAAAATAAGTATTCGTCTGCATACTGAAAATCGTGTAGAGTGTTACGGTTAGTACTTAGTAGGCCCTCCGTTCCTCTGTATAATTTCTTGTATTCTTCTTGACGTGGATTTCACCAAAAATTCTGTTGTTTCCACTGTAATTTTACGCCATACCTCTAGTAGAGCGTTCTTCAGATCCTTTATACTAGATATCTGATAATTCCTAATACTTTTGTCCAATATACTCCACAAATTCTCTATTGGATTCATGTCTGGGGATTGCGGTGACGTCGACATCCATCGTGGAGTATTATACAACAACCATAGCCTCGCATCTAGAGCTGTGTGTTTTGGATCATTATCTTGTGTGAAAATATAATCCTCAGAAAGACCCATATAATTCACACTTCTGGACAGATGTGGTTTTAGGGTGTTTATATAAACCTTATGGTTCATAATTCCATCAATAAAACACAAATCCCCCACACCATTTGCACTCATGCAGCCCCAGACAAATACTCAACTTCGGTAGAGCACCTGCCTGCCGTGCTAGGGGTCCCCAGTATGGAAGTATGAATGAGAGTGCGAATGTGTGCGTGATGTAATGATAAAAAAACGCAAAGATAACAAGTTAACACCTTCAGTATGTTCCAAAGGAGAACGGCCGCCGATATCACCACTGGAGTTAAAGTCGGGGTATAAATGGAACAAAAAAAAAGTACTGAACCGCCTCCATGTTTAACTGAAGCTGTTATATATTTCTGCTCAAGCTCACAATTCTTTATTCGCCACACTATTACTCGCCCTTTTGACTTAAAGAGCTCAAATTGACTCTCATCAGTAAGTACAACCTTCTATCAGAAATCAAACCCATCGTATTTATGTTCTTTTGCAAAAGCAGCTCGCTTCTTTCTGTTCATTTTACTGATGAATGGACTGTTCGGCCGCCATATTCAGCTTCATAAAGCACTTTTCTTATAGTTTGTGCTAAAACGGTCTTTCCTGTGTGTGTTTGAACTGCAATAGCAAGTTTTGGAGCACTTAGTTTAGGGTTTTTTCTTGACTTCTCTAAGTTACTGTCGTTTCTCCATCTCGGATAGAACTGCAGGACGACCGCTTCTTGATTGATTTTAGTAAGTTCTGTTCTGATAAAACCTGTATATAATAGTCTTCACTGTACTGGTAGGTCTTTCAATGGTTTCTCCAATTTCTTGAAAATATTTTCCTATTTTTAAATAACGTGATGTAAATTTCCCTCTCTTCTTTTGTGGTGTCAGGACGTTTTCGACCCATATTACTTAAATAACAGTCAAGGGCTTTGAAAACAGATGGAACTGTCAGGATGAAACACAACTGCATAAGAAAAGGGAAGGGGTGTGTGTCAGCGAGGCACCATACCTGGTATCTTGTTTACTTACTAGACGAATACTTGTTTGACATCAAATGGGGCATCATTTTATATAACGTAGAGCTGTTCACTAATTAAGCAATATATGGACCCAAATTTTGTTTTATTTTTAAATATAGATATCAACCGATGTAAGGAAATAGTTATTTTTCGTTTCTTATATTTTTTTTCTGATTGTGCTTGTTATATCTATGTGCTATGATAGTCGAATACGTTTTGGAGTATCTGTACATATAGTAAATTAGAAAGGGTGGAGCTGGTTGAAGATGATTCCTCTGATTGCTGGTTTAGTCTGGAGCAGGGGCAGCTCATCCTTACGTGCACGCTCTTTTCTGTTTTATAAATGACACTGTAGCAATTTTAAAAGACCATGTAAATAACAATGCATTATTGTAAATATAGGAAATCGAGTACGACCAATAATGAAATCTTGATGCATGGAAAACACCTGCGTAACTAATGAAACGCATCTGTGACGTCAAAGTGCTGGGAGCCAGCAAGCTCGCTAATTAGTTATTGCGTATGCGTACAACCTTCCCCTCTTGCCTCTATGATGTCCTAAGTTTCCTAGATTTTCGCACAAATGCGTGCTGCATCTGGGTGTTGCGCGGTGAAGCAGGGCTACCAACACTCATAGTTACAGCTGTAGAACTTGAATATGCATTGAAAATCATTTAGCAATATATCGTTGCTTTATATTTTAGTTCTAGAAACTAATTCCGTCCCACTTACGTAAACAGATCCAATACCTAATGGTTATTAAATCGCATGGCAGATTGTTTGTGATGCATCTATCATGTTGGCACGCGACCATAACGAGAATCCCTCATAACAAGTGAATGTGGTTCGCATTCTCGGATTGTATCCAAGTATTTGTTTGTGTAACGTTATTTAGTGGCTATATCATTTTCTTTATTTTGTGTGTGAGTGTGAAACGTGTTATAAATTCATTTTATTCAATGTATGAGTAACGAAAACTTTAACCAATAAATAATGAACACGTTTAATGTACTTCTCAAAACTGCCTTTTCAAGACGAGCATTAGAAGACAAGTTTGGTATAAAAATGTTAGGGCGACCAATACCCGATCTAAAAATTGAGAAAAAAGCGAAAGGAAGTATAAATTCTGTTTATACCCTGAAGAAACATGAGCGCATGTACTTCATTTTTCGAAACTAGGTGAGTGGAATGGACATTTCCCCCGCAGCACGCTGTTGTTTTTCGGCACGAGCCGCCACTGGAAAAGACTAGATTAAAACGAAAACTGCCTCAAGACATCCTGATCACCGATTCTGAAGATAGTGACTTTTCTCACTAATTCAAGCTATATTCTCTATTTTTATCATAACACCGTTGATTATAATCTAATCTCACATATCTAATCTCTGTTTTCAACAGTTATCCATCTTATTTAACTTTATTATATATGCTATCCTTTTGTATACTTTATCTTTTAATCTCTTTTATTCAAATATATTCTAAATATGTTAATTGTTAGTATCATATACTTAATGTGTATGTTAGAGAATAGTAATTCCTCATTTGTTAATTTGTATATAGTAGGCACAATGTACTTTATCAATGGCTTGCATAGCAATTCCGCTGATCAGTCAAGTAATAATTTAAAAGAAAATTTTCTAAGTTATTTTTTAACGGAGGTGAAAACTTGCATTTCCGGTGGTATCTGTATCCTGTTAAATCCTTTAATGCTATACGGCACTTCTTAATCAGTCGATGCACTACATGGTAAAGTGAGAAAGCGTATCGGCAAAAATTGACAACACAGAGATGTTTACCTCAGCTTATGACACATACACGGCGAGTCCAGTGTATGTATACTCTGTTCAGATATGAGGGCTGTTCAATAAGGAATGATCATAATTTTTTACGGTCATAATTTTTCGCAATAAAATTCAATCTTATTATACTCTGTTAGCTTAATGTGGAAAAAACACGCCGTAGTAGTTTCATTGTTGGTACTTCTGGTTCCCGCCTGTGACAGCCAGGCAAGTTTAGACATGTTCAGTATCGCCTACCGCTGCAATGGAGGTAACATGCAATTAAAGTTGATGTTAGAGGAAGATCCGGAGTTTCTTTCAAACGTAATTACTGCTGAAGAAACTTGGCTACATCATTTTGATCATGAGAGCAAACAGCAAAGCTCAGTGTGGAAATCTCCTTCATCAACAACCCCCCAAAAAGCAAAAGTGAACAAACAAGTAAAGGTTTCAAATTAATGCGTTGAGTGGTTGTTGAGCTAAGCGCACCACGAAACTCTCGTTTTAACATTTGCTGTATCGACTCTCCTTAAAAGCTTTAACACCATCTGTTATTCTATTTGTTCTTCTTCTGGTTGTCTTCCATCTGACAGGAATTGCTAGCTTTGTTATGAGGAGGTAATGGTCAGAACCAATATCACATCCTCTAAACGCTCCTGTATCGAGAATATTATTAGCACATTTACAATTAACAATAGTGTAATTAATTATACTTCTTTGGCCTTCTTTGCTTAGTAAATTTCCTTTTAAATTGTTTTTTTTTTCTATGTTGTTCTGAACGCTGTAATTTGTTTCCTGACCTTGCGGTGGCCTGAACTTAAAGAATTACACGAAATGTAATGGTTTACGTAAGGTAAATGGCATTGTCGCGGAATGTTTTGGTCGTAGCGGATATGTACACTTATTTGTGCACAGCACAGTCTATTTAAGGAACATTGATACTCACGACTAATGCTTTTATGACCTTTGTTCACCTTCCTGAATTGGCTTATTGCTATTAAAAACCCTAAACTGAGTGTTTGTGAACAGCATAACCAAATCATTCAGGTATCAGAGAAATACCACGCATCGTCAAAGGATACGATAAAATCCCCCACACCAAAGTACTCTTCACAGCGAAAAAAAAAAAAAAGCCACAGCCGGCTTTGCTCCTACATCGTTTGACCATGAAGAAACATCGGCGTATGGACTTCATTTTTCGAAAATAGGTAACTTTCGAAACTGCATGGACTTTTTCCCGCAGCACGCTGTTATTGCCCGCCTCGGTAGCGTAGATGGTAGCATGTCTGCCTCACGTTGAAGAGGTTCCGAGTTCGAATCTCGGCCAGGGTGAGTTACCTGGATAAGGTTTTTCCGGGGGTTTCTCTTATCCTTTAAGACGATTGTCGGGTAACTCTAAGCTCCATGGTCCCCGGACTCATTTGATCATCATTTCACCAATTTCATTCACCGTTCGATATGACTTAACGTTGGAGGACATAAATTGCACATAAATTGCACCGCTGTTATTTTTCGGCACGAGCCGCCACTGTTAAGCACCTAACGTATGTTCATTTCGCATGCGGTTGTAAAGTTTTGCAGAGGGGATGTCTCGGGGCATTGTGAAATGAAATGTGTAGTGTTTAACGCCCGCTTTTACTACATACGGCACCGCAGGCGATGACACTGATGATACATGAGATGAAGATGGAGCACCGGTGGAATGAGATGGCGGGGAAAATCGGAAATCCCGAAGAAAACCCACCCCAGCGCCATGTTGTCCACTACAAATCTCACTTTGCGGTCGCCTGGGATCGAACCCGGGCCGCCTTGGTGAGAGCCAAGCGGTCTAACCACTGAGCCACGGACGGGGCATTGTGATAACCATACACAACTGAGATAATCTTTTCCTGTGTGTACAAGAATAGATTAAATTAAAGTAATAGATTTTTAAAATACGGCTCCCTATATAATAGCTTTGAAATTCCATAATCTTTGCATAACCACGAGGGATACGAAAACATTCGATATTGCGAGCATCTTGATCTAAGGTGCCTTTGGTCAAGTGGGGCATATCCGGGAGGAAGGATGAGGCGGCAGGAGCCAGAGAGTGGCCGATCTAAGGAGTTACACAGCGCAGACGGCAAAGTCCCTATTATTGAGCAGTTGGAAACTCCCCCACAGGTCAAGCTTTATTGATCCTGTAACGGTGCACCAGGTTTGTCCGGAGACCGTGCTACAGAAGAAAAAAGTTTTACCAAGAGCATATCATCCTGCCATGCAGTGCGGAGATACCCACTAATACTTCTACCCTGAAACAGACCACCAGATAAGACATGTTGTGAAATGATAAAGGGGATGAAATGGAGGGTCATATTGGCGCGAGATCTACCCGAAATTCCGAAGACTCCGGCCTCTATCAACCCGGGAGCGATGGAAAACTCCGGGGCTCTCTCCTTGGGGCAATACATTGAGTCTAAAAAGCCTCCTCCCCCCATTCAAGACGGGTGGAAGTGGATACGCCAGTTATGCGCGTCAACCCCGCAGGGAAGACTACCAAATAACCTCGGTGGGGCCGCCTGGTGATCTAGCACACCTTCCACTAGCTCTACAGGCTAGTACTCGGGACATTTTAGGCAGCTCTCTGCCCTCTCCGGGCGGCCGAAGCCTGGCCGGAGGTACCCGATCTCTGGCGGGTAACGGGAACACACTGCCCCCTCGAGTCCAACCCAATCCGAACAATTCCCAATCAGGGAGGGGCTCGATTGTTCTGCCCGAGGTTACTCTAGTAACTTCAGAGCTGCCACGAGGTCATGAAATTCGGGGGAAGTAGTTAACCTATCCAGTAATCGCCTGGCGACCCGGGGAAAAACCGAAAATAACACATGGGTGAGGTAGGCCAGCCATGGGAATCGAAACCGGACCTCCCGAATGCTCGCCACAGACGAAACCACCTGAGCCATCCCGCTCGGTGACTACGAGGGGAAAAACCGGCTTATTATTTGAAAAAAATAAGAGTGTCATATAAGTATTTGAAAATTCAAACTAACATACCTCGGAAGTAGTTAATGCCATAGAATGTTACTGGCATGATTTATGTGCTTTAAATATATCTACAGTTTTTTGTCTGGTAAGGTTTTGGCTATCTTTTACCGTTACCAGTTCATAAAAAGTCATTGAGAATGAAAAAGATTTTACAGGTTGTTAACAGACGTTTCAAGGTACAAGTTTTATTTCTCAGGAAAGCATCATAAACATACAGCATTTTGTGTAATTTATGTCTTCCAACGTTAAGTCATATCGGACGATGAATGTTATGGGTGAAATGATACTCAAATGAGCCCAGGGTCCATGGAGCTTAGAGTTACCCGACATTCGTCTTTCAGGATGAGGGAAACCCCCGGAAAAAACCTTATCCAGGCAACTCACCCTGACCGAGTTTCGAAATCGGGACCTCTTGAACGTGAGGCAGACACGCTACCATCTAGGCTACCGAGGCGGGCTTCCAACATCGTTGAGAGGCATTTTTAAGAAAGAAAAGAAATGATTAAAACATTTTCATGTTAAGAGTAATTTGTCTCGGAAGGAGTTTTTCTATTTTATTTATGTATTTATTATTATTATTATTATTATTATTATTATTATTATTATTATTATTATTATTATTATTATTATTATTATTATTATTATTATTATTATTATTATTATTAGTATTATTATTATTATTATTATTATTATTATTATTATTATTATTATTATTATTATTATTATTATTATTATTATTATTATTATTATTATTATTATTATTATTATTATTATTATTATTATTATTATTATTATTATTTATTATTATTTATTATTATTATTATTATTATTATTATTATTATTATTATTATTATTATTATTATTATTATTATTATTATTATTATTATTATTATTATTATTATTATTATTATTATTATTATTATTATTATTATTATTATTATTATTATTATTATTATTATTATTATTTTTTTTTGTAATTTACTTCCTCCAATGTTAAGTCATATCGGACGATGAATGCAATGGGTGGTGATGCTCAAATGGACCCAGGGTCCATGGAGCTTAGAGTTACCCGACATTCGTCTATCAGGATGAGGGAAACCCCCGGAAAAACCTTATCCAAGTAACTCACCCTGACCGAGATTCGAACTCGGGCCTTCTTGAACGTGAGGCAGACACGCTACCATATAGGCTACCGAGGCGGCCTTCCAACATCGTTGAGAGGCATTTTTAAGAAAGAAAAGAAAATATTAAAATGTTTTCATGTTAAGAGTAAATTGTCTCGGAAGGACTTGTTGTTGTTGTTGTTGTTGTTGTTGTTGTTGTTGTTGTTGTTGTTGTAATTTACGTCCTCCAACGTTAAGTCATATCGGACGATGAATGGAATGGGTGAAATGGTGCCCAAATGAGCCCAGGGTCCATAGAGCTTAGAGTTACCCAACATTCGTCTTTCAGGATAAGGGAAAACCCCGGAAAAAACCTTATCCAGGTAACTCACCCTGACCGAGATTCGAACTCGGGACCTCCCTTAGAAAACTTATGTTGTATGCGTATAAGACACTTAATTTAAATTTCGTATTTGCTATTAAACTGATGTTTGGTTTTTCAGTTATGTTCTATTCCCCCCCCCCCTCTCCTTGCACGCATGAGCGCACAGTTCCCTTATCTAAACATGATTCTATATACGATACAGGGAACCTCAAAATCTGTATTTCCCATGAAATCTGGATACTGAATTTCTTTTTGGGGGGGGGGGGGTTGAATGAGACGTTTCCTGCGCTTATTATAGATACACTGAAAATAAAGTAAAGTAAGAACATAAAAATAAATAAAAAAATATAATAATTTCACTAGAAAGTCTTTGTTTTCCCCTGTAGACTTGAGTAAATGGCCAAATATTGTTTAGATATATTTCAAGTTACAAATTTGCCCCCTGGCCCACCGTAATATGCCAATGGTTTGTCCCTGAGCCATCGCATGCGCACTAGCGTCACTTGTTTCATGCATTGATCTTGGTGAACCTTCAAGGCGGTTCTCGTTTACTCTCGTCAGATATCTCAAAGACTACTAGCCATCATGCAAATACTTATTTTAAGTCCTCCATTCAACTATAGTAAGCATAGGAAAACGTTTTGACTGCTTTCTATTCACACTAACTTGTTATGTGCTTCAGAAGTGATATTTGCAGCTATTAAACACGAAAGAGATATAAATTAGTTGCACATTCCTTTTATTTGGTCATTTGATTGTGTTACGATCCAAATTCACATTATTTCAAAATATCGGTTACAGCTTTATTATCGACAAATTTTATGACATCAATACCCAGTGGAATTTGTATGGTTTAGTTAATGCGGTTTATTATTGTAATTAATGATTGATTACAGAGATACTTATGTGTGATAATTATCCTGCTTTAATATTTCCCAAGTGTATGCTAACGTTTGAAACTAGAATCATATTTGAAAAGTGTCCACCTCTGTAGTCCAGGTGATAGCGTAACTACCTCACATTTATGGGGTTCCGAGTTAGAATCTCGGTCAGGTTGAGTTATATGGATAAGGTTTTTTTTTCCCAAGGTTTTTCCCTCATCCTTAATGTTTAATGTCTGGTAGCTCTAAGCTCTATGGACCCTGGGCTCATTTGAGCGTTGGATACAACAACAATAACAACAACAACAACAATAATAATAATGATAATGATAATGATAAATGATAATGATAATTGATAATGATAATTGATAATGATAATGATAATGATAATGATAATGATAATGATAATGATAATGATAATGATAATGATAATGATAATGATAATGATAATGATAATGATAATGATAATGATAATGATAATGATAATGATAATGATAATGATAATGATAATGATAATGATAATGATAATGATAATGATAATGATAATGATAATGATAATGATAATGATAATGATAATGATAATGATAATGATAATGATAATGATAATAATAATAATAATAATAATAATAATAATAATAATAATAATAATAATAATAATAATAATAATAATAATAATAATAATAATAATAATAATAATAATAATAATAATAATAATAATAATAATAATAATAATAATAATAATAATAATAATAATAATAATAATAATAATAATAATAATAATAATAATAATAATAATAATAATAATAATAATAATAATAATAATAATAATAATAATAATAATAATAATAATAATAATAAACACCGGCGTTTTAACAACAGCTGTAATAAAGCCTTTACTTAAAATGTCAATCATAATTTATATTTCCGGCAACATATACATTGAGATATTTTGGTTTTAAGGTTATACAGATACTTTTTAAGAATAATTTTACTTATTTAATTCATTGGCGAACTTATAGGCTTGTTTAAGAATTCTAAACTGAATGAATTAAAAAACGAAACAATTACACGTTTCATCATTTTCTCAAAAAATAGCTTTTTCATTATCCTGGTCTTAGAATAAATAACTCTTCTGGCTTTATTGGTTGGAATGTTTATGTTTTAGTGCAAAATGTTGGCGGGGTAATTGTGCTGAAGCCTAATTTTTAGTTTAAATTAATTATATTTGGATTCCCTATGATTGAATTTCTAGCATTGGAATATCGAACCGTAAATCAAAATACATTTTGTTCCCATATAAGTGACTTCAATTTGAATCACTTTTAAATATAGTAAGTTATCTTCAAATCTCTTTTTAACACCAATTTATTGGTGTAGTGGTATTTTTGCAATAATTCCAGTTTCTGCTGAAAAGGAATATAAAGAGCTAAGAAGCGATTTCCCATGTTATACATATCGAAAATAAAAAATAAATCATATTATTTAATGATTTATAAGTGCGGTAGATACGTTACATTGACTTAGAATTATATAATTTGTCTTGTTTCTGTGCTGTCTTCCCTAAAACGTGAGGTGACTAATGGAATCGTTAAGTCCATCTTTCCTGGTTAGATAGGTTTTGAGACCAGCAAAGCCCCGAGGATATTATAAAGAGAAGAAAATCTACCCAAATATACCTATACATATTATATAATAAATATTAAACATAACCAGTTCCTTAATTTCACCGAGTATTGTTGGAACATATCAGATGCACATATTTTTTTATACTTTTTTATATATTTTTATACTTTTTATATACTTTTTTTTTGTAATTTATCATGTTCTTTCAACATCCAAATAAATGTTTTAATACGATATTGTTAATTGAACGCATTATCAGAGGAGGCTTTTCATTTTGGTTTCACATTCTAAGAATGACAAGAGATTTGCTCGTGTACATCTTGATACTCTCTTGGAATCGCAGCGGACATAGTTTATGTGCAATGTTACTCAGGAATTTAATATCAACATAAGTTACGGAACAATTTTTTGTTGCCTTTCAAAAACCTGACTTACATAATCCATAGAGGAACACAAACAAAATCACGGCAACTCGATGCTTGTGAACCACTCGAACCTATTCCATCTACTCTCTGTGAAATTCTGATTATGCAGAAATTCTATTTATTAATTCCACGTTGAAGCTCATTGTTGTCATTGAGTGTTACGTGTTTTTTTCTGAAACTGATAATTACTCTGCGATATCTTTGCAAGGCTAGATAACCCTACTTGCGCTAAAGCAACAGACTGCGTGTACAAATCGAGCACAAAATGGTTCTTAGCGGCAGTGGCCGGAGGGAGAGCTAAGAAGAACGTTGTGCTCGTAGTGTGTAGCGATAGCGACATCGCATAGGTGATAGCAAGATTTACTTTGTGTTGAGGGTGTTTGACAGTTTGATCACAATACTTGTGGGTGTAAAGGACCTATACAGCGTTTCTAGTGAAGTGTCAGGATTAATTAACAGACTATTATGGACTTCGATAATGACTATGAAACACTTCCTACTCAAAACGTTGTGACCCATATGACGGCGGGTGCCGTAGCTGGAGTAATGGAGCATTGCGTAATGTACCCTCTGGATTCCGTCAAGGTATGTTAAAAAGTGATGTCTGTTTACGAAAAGTTGTACTTCAATACTAAATTGATTTGGTCGTTAGACTCAAAAGACTTAAATAGTGCGGGAATGAAACGGTAGCATGTGCTAGCCTTAACCTGCATTGACTGTATTTGAAACAATTTATTTCAGCAAATTGATAATGTTGTCTTGTTTTTGATATGTAGACACGAATGCAGAATCTGTCACCGTCTCCTAATGCAGCGTACAGAGGAGTTGGGGAGGCATTGTTTCGAATGGTGAAGCATGAAGGAGTATTGAGACCAGTTCGTGGAATGAGTGCAGTTGTTTTGGGAGCAGGCCCCGCTCATGCACTGTACTTCTCATGCTACGAGTTCATTAAAGACACCCTCACACAAGGAACATCCCGACAAAATCATCTTGCTTATGGTAAGATAAATAGTTTAATTTCATATGAAGTGATTATTTTTTTGGGTAAGTTGATGGAAAATCAGTGAAAGTGTAGGAAGTGGGGCATTTAGTAATATTTTAAAGAGAGTCTCTTGCAGGCGTTTCTGGGAATGTTCGTCGTTAATTCTTGACTTACGGTTTTGGCAACCTTGTGTGTTCAGAACGTTAATGTGTAATAAATAATTTTGTATTACAAAGCTTAAGAAATAATTACATTAGCGATATCAGGTAGTTGGTTTTGAATCATGAGTTAATAAGGGGTAACTGGGTATCATTGGATTTTAGCTACACTGATGTTTTGGCTATACTTTTCTGTTGCTTCGGGCAACTGCTTCAATCCTCTGCTTATATAAAAATATTCCTCAGCTATACTATGTGGCTTAGGGTCCTCAATCTATTTCGCTATACCTGGTTATTATAAATATACCTTGTAGTTGTGCAGTAAGTGCATTACAACTCTTGACAGTTTTGTTAGTCATACAAAACTTGGTTTATAACCCAGAAGTCTTCTTTTCTGGTAAAGATTATTCAAAATAATCATTGGTTCACATGATTATGCATGTTAGTATAATAATAAACTCTACATGATAAAAGCTCTAGTGCAGAGGAGTAACCTAAATGCTATTTTGACTTTATAACATGCTCAAATGCACTGTAACAATGCAGTCTAAAAGCACATATAAAGTAAAGTAAGAATTAAATGCTCTACAAAATGTGCATTGTATTAAGTTTGCTTTGTGATGTGTTATTTGGTGCATGTGACTGTATTATGTATTTGAAATTCTCTTTGATTTTCATTTAAATTTGTGCACATGGATTATAATAGTTATTCCCCATGCCAAGAGTAGGTCCCTTGGGTAAGACTAAAAACAGTGACCTTCGCTATGTGATGGGGAAGAGTGGGTATTTAACATGGGTGTGTGTTTCTTTTGGGGGGTTTTGTGAGAAGTTGGTGGATGTACATGGTTTTATATGAGGTGTTTGATTGTTTTGTGGTTTATATTTGGGATGTGCGCGTGCTTCGGGGAGAGAGAGTGGGAGTGGGTATATTTGGGGAACAAAAATAAGAGGTACCAAATGTCATATTAACCGCTTCGCCAATGGCCATTTAAACCCTTCAGAGGCCGGAAGCGGATACCCAATAAACAGAAAATCACATTTAAATTGTTAAATGCTGTAAAAATGCATCGCAAAAAAATTCCATATCTTCCGTATTTATTAAGTTATTTAAAAGAAACAAAAAAAACTGGTTTAAAACCCATTAAAGGCAGTATAAATCTACTGTAACAATAAAGCAGAAACTATATTAATAAATCGTTGAAATTTCATTACTTTGTTTCACTGTAGCAAAAGCTATTCTTTGCGCCGAACGCGCCTAATATTTTAATAATTTTGTTTTGTGTGTATACGAGCCAATGTATGTATGTGTAGCTACGCAAGCGACTTCTCCGGTTCAAGGTTCTAGCTTTTAGTTTATGCTACACCAAGCAATAATCATACGAGTGTATTCTGTTGTTTAAGGACTATGATACAATGAAGCACAAAATTAATACAATTTTGAGTCGAACTAATACTCAATGCTCCATTTATTGCTAGTATTTACCTAGAACGCGTTTTGTTAGGACTTCCTAACATCATCAGCTGTTGTCGTCTAATGGATGCCGGTTCAGTGAACTCCTCGGAGGTGATAGGTGCGTCTCTGTCGGTATCTTGATGAACTTGAAATTGGGGTTGTCTTCAAAGGTAGTATCGAAATTAAACAATTTACTTTCATATTTCTTTATAAAAGTGTCCAAGGTCCAGCTGCATTAACCACGTGGGAAAAAATCTTTATAAAGAAATATGAAAGTAAATTGTTTAATTTCGATACTACCTTTGAAGACAACCCCAATTTCAGGTTCATCAAGATACCGACAGAGACGCACCTATCACCTCCGAGGAGTTCACTGAACCGGCATCCATTAGTCGACAACAGCTGATGATGTTAGGAAGTCCTAACGAAACGCGTTCTAGGTAAATACTAGCAATAAATGGAGCATTGAGTATTAGTTCGACTCAAAATTGTATTAATACGAGTGTATGTTGCGTTATACACACATGCTGGAAAGAAAACTCTCTGTCAGCATCGGTTATTACAAAGTTTCTGGTAGCCTTATGCAGCTGTTTTCGCTCAGTATTTTAGTAATTTATATTCTTTGTGTTCAGAGTGATTTATTATAGCTATCAAGAGCTAAATGAATGGCACATTTGAAATTGTTAAATTTCAATGTTAACCATGGCTTATCCTGGTAATGTAGCAAATAAATTAACTTGCGTATGTTGTGTACGGGCTTTTGATATTACCTTATAAAATCTGGAAGATTTGTTGTGCGATTATGAAGGCAGTGTTTAGGATATAGGTAGCAGTGAGGAAGTGAATGACCCGCTTCCTTCAGATGTCCGTGAAGAATCAGCTCTGCGAAGTGGTCAAAATAACTCTAACACAAATAGACATATAGGCAAATAAACATTTTCTGGTATAAGCTAACTTCTGACATCCAACCAACTGACATTTTCACACAAAAAAGCTATAGCTGACTTAGTGTCTCTCATTGTCATGGAAACAAATGTAGGTATATGTGAGTAGGATGAAAGAAGCCCTGACCTCTAAAGGCAATTTAGCACTAAGAGGAGAATTCAGAAGTGGACAGTGCACATGTTATATTTTGTAAGCCTGAATTAGACGTGTACTGGTCTACAGATGGCATGTTAGCTACTCCTTTGTTTGGGGAAATGATGGGTCAAATATGGGTGATGTGGATCAGCTATTACTATCTCTCTTTACGAAAAACAGTTAAATGGTAAAAAGAAAATATTTTTATACCACTGGATGTAACCATACACAATTGTTTAGTAATTTTCAAAGCTGTAAGTTCATGCAAAACATTCATCTACCTTTACTTGCGCGTATAAATAGTTGTAACCTAATTTAGTACTATAATACTCAGAGACCTCTTTATACTGGGGGTTAGGAAATTCACCACTACATCACTCCTCATACTTGAGAGAAAACACTTTACTAAAAGGATACCACCCACAACCCGAGTTCGAATGTGGGTCAGGGTGAGTTACCTGGATAAGGTTTTTCCGGGGTTTTCCCTTATCCTGATAGACGAATGTCAGGTAACTAAACTCCATGTACCCTGACTCATTTGAGCATCATTTCACCCATTTCATTCACCATCCGATATGACTTAATGTTGGACATAAAAAAAAAACCAAAAAAGTCACAACCATTTCGAAAATGTCTAGTGTGTCGCGAAAAAGAAGTTTGCAAGGAAACCAATATTATTTGGTGTGAATCTGCAGATGTGCCCTTGGGTGTTTATCCAGGTTTTGAGGTGTAAAATTCAAAAACAAATCTTTAAGGGTACATTTACATCCCTCATAGAACTAATTTAAATTTATTGTAAAATAGGAAGATTAAAATAATTAGCATTAAATAAGCATTAAATGCATGCATGCGCAGGATGTCTATACACATCTTTATCGGTTTGGGGCATTTTAACTTGGACGTCATATGATGCCCATATCGGTGAAAGGTTTAATGACACCAATGTTGTTGAGTCCAGCAAATGTGCAGGGATTAGTATTTTCTTGTCATTGGAACAGAACCATAACGAGTTATGGAGTATGGCTTTTGGGTTTGGTAAATGTGCATGTTTGGAGACTTATTTTCCTGACATTGGAGGCAATCATATGGAGTCGGTTTTTGGGTCTGGGTAGTGTGTGCATTGAGACTTAACATTTTCTTGCCATCAGAGTTGAGCAGCTGGAGAATACAGCATTTGGGAACTACTCAGATGGGGGGGGAGAGATTTGTCGAACACAGATTATATGTATGATATTTGATTAAGCCCAGTAAACATTTAAATGTTTCCTTTTGCAAAACATGTGTTTTATTATGTCTGAAATATTTTACTAAACATGAATTTCAGTATAATTTTGAGTTGAACTAATCTCTGTTTCATATAACCTTGCCCCGTTGACATGTATCACTCCGCATGCAACTAACTTCCCCCTCATCCTAATTGGCTAATGCTTTTGCGCCATAGGCGGTGCCTTCCCGTCACATTGAAACCTGCAGTAAACGCCATAATAATTGCCAGGAAGCGACAAATAAGAATATGAAGGCATGCAAAAATAATGAAGTTTATAATGAAACTGAGCAAGTTGAAACTGAATGAATGAGCAATGAAACTGGAACAAGTTTATAATGAAAGGCCTTTGGCCTTTTCCACTGGGATTTTTTTAAACCAGCACACATACCTTGCAAAAATGCTTGTCTTTCAGTCTTAAAAGTCGTGTCGCGCCATACTTGTTGTGTGTCCTTCATTCACCCAAGTCTCGTCAAGGTAGTATATTTTGCGATTTGGACAATTTGATTGTCCTTAAATAACGTCTTCGCCACACAGCAATATCGCCCCTGGAGTGGTAAGTTTTCCTGTTGTCTCAATTTCATGTCACGATGTTCCTACGTACCTAACACACCTGTAAGTTCAGGGCACAGCTGTTCGACTTCTCTCACTGACAAAGACAGATTCTTCTCTGTGAGTGCATTAAACACATGCAGCACAATTCTTTTTTCGCCGCTTTCTAAAGGTTTTCTCTTGCGATGCTTCAGCGAAAAACTGGTGGTAGACTCTGCCATTATACATATAATAATTACACGCGCAATAAACAATCAATAAAATAATTTAGCACTCGCATTCGGCATAGCACACCGTCGAATGGCGATATATGACTAATCCAGTTCAAAACAAGGTCAGTAATGAAAGTCATATAAACAAATATGTCATCGAAAGTCATATAAACAAATATGTCATCGAAAGTCATATAAACAAATATGTCATCGCTACCGCTGAATCACGTGCTATCATGCCATGTGCTTGAGAGCAAAGGAACCTCCTCTTTACTTCGTTTTAAGAATTAACATGCATTTCAGATAAATCAACTCTGATGCGTAATATATTTCATTGAAACAGTTACGAAAATATAAATTTGACAATTCTCTTCTAACATATAAAGACATATCACCATATTAAATAACGAACAAATTTTTACCGCACAACAGTCTGCACCACAACAGCAGCCAATGAGATGTGATAAGGTCACGTGACCGTTAAGATATATGGGGCAAACTTACGTGAAACAAGGATTAGTACTCAATGCTCCAAATATTAAGTGTTTACCTAGAATGCATTTCGTTAGGACCTTCCTCAGCTAATGTCGACTGTTAAATTTTGATTTTATAATCTCCTTGAAGGCGATAGGGGTGTCTCTGTTGGTATCTTGATGAACTTGAGGTTTGGGTTGTCTTCAAAGGTGGTGACGTTCATTTTTCTTTACAATATCTTTTCCCACGTGGTTAACACTAGGACCGGCGAGTATGGTCTACTTAGAAGGGCCAACCCATCATTTTGACGGGTGCAGTTGTATTTGCCCTTTTTAAAATAGTGAACAAATTTGAATGCATACCAGTTTATCTAATATTATTTACACAGTTTACCAGTATATAATTTTACTTTTGTCTGAAGAATTACATGGAAAAAGGAACATTTTAAGCCTAAAAGTTAATCCAAATATATACGATAACAAAATGTGAAATGGACAAATTCCCTTAGCAAACACATGTGTTTCAACATAAAATTTTGAATACTACAGTATGTAGTAGGAAAAGCACTTATAAACTTGATTTCGCTCATTCAAAGCCACCTGGAGTATCGTAGCCCTAACACACGTGTATTCAGCGTTGCCTAAAGATGGTCCACAAACATACTTGCTGCTAAGTTGTATAGGAGGCTGCGGAAAGGCCACTGTCTTATACAGGTAGGAGACCCTTTAATTCCTTCCACTGAAGGCTTATAGGAACCAACCTGGACAATAGCCTAGTGTCCGATCCCTCACCTTCTCATGGTGCAGCTGTTGGTAATCGTGCCTATGCATGATGAACGAAAGGGAAGGGCTACCTACTAATAAGCACTGGTCAGCTTAGTAGGTTTTCTTTTTGACCAAATTGGTATTACTTTTACTTCCTATACCAATTCCCTCTTTCAACTTTGCTATCCAGTCTTACTTGACTGACCTCTTGTTTCTTTCGACCCTGATGGTATTAGAGTATTCGAGGCCTAAGGGTTCATTTCCCCTTCTTTCCTGTACCTACTTTCTCCCTACGGGTGAAGTAACCGCCACATGTGGTGCCTTTTACTAAACGGTTACAAATAGTTTGTTGGAAAATCTACAAACTTATAACATTACTTCATTACAAAGAAAATCTGCATTGGCAATATTCAGATTACTAACAGGACATGACTGCCTAAATAAACACCTACACACATTTGGCATAACAGATTCACCTAAATGCCCTTTCTGCAATCTAAATGAGGATATGGATAAAAATCACCTCATCCACTGTCCAGCTTTTGTAGAAGAGACCAACCTTCCCGCTAAATATTGTCGTGCAAGAGAGCGAATGATTTCATTATAAAGTGCTCAACATTAGATACCAACCAACCAAGTTGTATATGAAGTGACGTTTGCTTACTTTTTCACCTGTTACTTCCTTATAGAGTACCCATGCATTAATAGCTGCCAAGGTCAACAGATTGAAAATAAAAATACATGCATAGGCCACCTTCTGCATCCATATTTCACTGTGTACAGTCGAGCTATTTGATCAACGACGTCAATGCCGTACTTGGTGTTAATGTAATACGTCACTGATTCTGGTAGCTTTTTAGGATGTTTATTTATAGTAACTGTATCATGCATTGAACTCAAAAGAAGCACATTTTTGCTCTTTTTCCCCTGATAGCATGTCAGAGTTATGTCACCTGACTTATAAAGTACAGTTGTGTGCAAAGGTGCTGTAGCACATTTTGCTGATTGAGGGATTTCCCTTCTACATTTCTTTACTGTGCCCACAATGCTTGTACTTTTACACTTCAAACTTACTGCAAGGCATTTGGTTGTGGAAATATTGTCACAAGTAAGTTTCTTCCTGCAAAAACAAAGGGCAGTATAAGACGCATTGCAGCATGCTCTGCAAGAGGAACAACTGTGGGGCGCTGCTTATCTTTGCCCAAGTAAGGAATACTCTGAATTTGCATCAACTACAAGCAAAAACTTTATTCCAAATTTGTCCGTTTTATTGCTCATATATTGAAAGAAAGAGCATCTAACCTTGCAAGGAAACATTTGCTCATCCACAGTGATATTTTCACCTGGAATGTAACACTGCAAGGAATTTTCAATAAAAGGATTCTAGACAGGAGTAGCAGCTGCAAAGCGATCTGTACTTAGTGTATGGGAACGTGTGTCCTTGTCATCAAATCGCATAAACAACAAAATTTCAGTGAATTTGTTTCTGTTCATTGTGTTCCTGGAAATTGGTGTTCTCTCCAGGTATTCGACCATAACAACTTCAACGGAAAGTTGTTTGCTCCAACACATAAATACATGCACCGCTTGGGCAATAAAGCTTTCTTACTCATCGACAAAGGGTCTGCTGAGTGCCATAAACCAATTAAGAAGGAAAACAACAGATGTGGACAGATCCGAAGGCTTGTTTACACTTCCGTGCGCGTCAAAATGACAGATGACGGTCCTTCTAGGAGGAGTTGCTTATACCAGTTTTTAGAAAGGTCCAAAATGTTTAATTCTTCGTGCACGTGTTTTTCATAAGTATTTATTAAAAGTCGTAGAAGATGGGAAGTGTAGAAAAAAAGCATACGGAAGAAATGAGTCTTCTAAAGCAGCGCATCCGTCAAAATGACGGGTGCGGTCCTTCTAGTGTTAATGCAATTGGGCTCTGAACACTTTTTAATAAATGCATTTCTTGTTCTATATCGTGATTATCATTCCAAAGATGGTACGCTACCATTGATTTGTCTGTTTCTTTGCTCCTGATATTTCTACAATGCTCTTTAAGCCTAATGTTCAAATTCCTGTTAGTTTTTCCAATGCAGAAGTTGTCCCAGCCTTTGTAGTTTATCTGCTACACACATGATTTTTTGTCTTTGATTTTCTCCTTTTTATCACATGATTTCAAAAGGTGTTGTACTACCTTGACGAGACTTGGGAGAATGAAGAACACACGGAAAGTAAGGTATGGCATGGCACGACTTTTAAGACTGAAAGACAAGCATTTTTGAAAGGAATGTGTGCTGGTTTAAAATATCCCACTGGAAAAGGCCAAAGGCCTTTCATTATAAACTTGTACTTTTGCATGCCTTCATATCCTTATTTGTATGATTTTATCTATCTTCCCAGCAATTATTATGACGTTTACTGCAGGTTTAAATGTGACGGAAAGGCACCGCCTATGGCCTATGGTGCGAAAGCATTAGCCAATTAGGACGAGGGGGAAGGTAATTGAATGCGGAGTGATAGATGTCAGCGGGGCAAGGAGGTTATATGAAACAGAGTTTAGTAGATCTGTTTAGTAGGAAATGAGTGTGTGTATGAGTCACCCATGCTGCCAGATCTAATGTTTGTTGCAGCGATAGGTATTACGTATAGGTGAGCTATGTGACAGCACTTGTGTATTTTAAACGAGCCTTCCATCCGTGTCATACTCAGAAGGCAAGCATACACCCCGAGGAGATAGCAAAAGAGATTACGCTGCACATTCTTCTAGCTTGCCTTCTTGTCCTGGGCAATCAGTAGTTTGTGTATTCAACGAATCAAAAGAATGGTTTGAAAGAAATAGGCTAATAGTTAATGAAGAAAAAATAGCAGCTATTCTCTTCATTCATATACAAAATAAGAATTGAAATAACCAAGAGTAGCTACAAAATAAGAATGAACATGAGTTGAGCCAATACAGTTATCCTACTGTCTTGGCACTGCCAGCTCCACGGCAAGCGGGCGACAGATCTGTCTTTGTCTCAACCTAGCAAGTACCATACAGATGCTGAGATGTACAGTGATACAATGCTGACAGAGAAGTTTGCTTAATATTTCAGCATATGTGTGAGAACATACACAATGATCATAGCACAATCTGAACCTTAAAACCTTGAACTGGAGAACAGTTCGCTTACATAGCATATCGTTCATATGCACACAATAATTCATATTAGATGCGTTCTACGAAAGAAGGTGTTTGCTACAGTGAAACAAAATAGTGACATTTCAACGATTTGTGAATATAGTTTCTATTTTAATGATGCCGTATTTGTATACTGCCTGCAACGAGCTTTAAACCGATTTTTGTTTCATTAAAATACTTAATAAATACGGAAGATATGAATGTGTATTTATGAAGCATTTTTACACCATGAATATCACATACCAATGTTATGCATTGTGCGCAGAAATTTTAGTCTTGCAGCAACAATATCGCTTCTTTCAAGCAGAAATTTGCAACCATAATTGGTTCTCCTATATTTGAACCCAAGAGATTTCAGAATATTATGTATAGAAGATACAGAATCCGTATATTCTATTTTCCCCCTCCATAAAAGAGGTCAGCCTTTTGGCAGTTGGATATTCACCCTTGTCATATAAATCATAAATTGTTCTATGTGAAACACACTTTTGAAAATTGTCTAAGTTGGTAGCACTTTTTTTAGCTGCCCGATGTTTCCCTGGAGGTCTAAATATGGAAACTTCTCCTAATTTGGTAAAATGTTTGCCTTCTTTAACAATGTTCGTCACAGAATGAGCACTCATGCGACAAGCTTGTATCATTCATTTTCGACTCTGAGCGAAATTTGTACTTTCAAAAATATCTTAGACATTTGTTTGAAAGAGGAATACACATTAACAAAAATATTTGTAGCCTATTTATGTAAAATCTTATGAGTTTCACAGTTACTTCTAGGCGCACCAGTACTAGGGTTGCTAAGCGGTATATGTACTAACTTTAAAAAGCACGTGTGCGCTGTTTAAAGATCACCACTTAACTGAATTCAAGGTACAAAATGCGACTGAAGCATAGCATCTGTGTGCTTTTCTTCACTGAGAGCTAATAATTCTTTTCTTTCTAGTCAAGCACCTTATCTTTCCATATCTCCGACACCAGATGTCCTACAAACATGGGGTTTAGACAGTAATCCTCAGAAAAAAATTGCTCTGTAATATGGGAAAAACAAAATAATTCCATAATTGGTATCTTTAGAGTGCGCAAAGAAATTAGCCGCATGCTTTGGCAAAGTGAGCTAGTATGCATGCTTAACTGTACAACGTTGCATGTACCGCATTGGCTAGTAGCGATTGAGCAGCCACGCGTAGACCCACCTTATGTTCATTCCTATTTTGTAGCTACCTTCATTCATATCAGTGACAAAACTAACATGCATTCCAGATAAATTAACTCTGTTGCGTAATATATTTAAGTCTCACAGTTATTAAAATATGTATTTGACAATTATCCTCGAACATGTTAAGATATATCACCATGTTAAAAAGCCAACTCATTTTTACCGCACAACAATCTATACCATGGCAGCAGTCAATGAGAGATAGTTAGGTCACATGAGCATTAAGAGATATGGGGCAAGTTTATTTGAAACGCAAGATATTAAATATGCAAATACAACAAAATTCCTTGGTCCTTACATTAACGAACAGCTCAAATGGTGAGCGCATATTGAGGTATTATTAAAAAACTAAGCAAAATGTGTTTTGTAATCGTATTAGTTTTAGAAATATCATAGTTTCTTAAAGGGTTCTCTTCATCCTTCAACTCGTTCATATCCTGTGGGATCATTTTTTGGGGAAAATATGTGTAATGTGGTATTCAAAACTCAAGAGAATCAGAATTATGACATCACAAGCAAAAATTAGCTTTCGAGAGTTATTTACACTTAACCTCTTTATACATAGATAAAGTTTGGTGTATGTTAAGAATACTCTAGAGCAGAAGTGTCATAGAGTGTCACTGAGGGTGACTCCCCTCCTTTTCCCCTTCTTCAACTTTTCACTTAGTGTCGAGGAGGTGCAGAGTACAGCTGATGGTGATTGGCTATTGCAGTATGTCTACACCCCTTTGTGTTCTAAATCAAAGACAAGTAAGTGGCGGGCAGTCAACATGTCCGCTTACAGGTTTCACCCGGAAGGGGAAAATCAGTATTTTGCAATTTATTATGAAGCCAAAGCATGCTGCGTAATATGTTCAAAAGAAATGTGTATCAACTCGTCAAGGAAGATTTGAGGAATTGAAGGTAACATTTCTTAGGAGCAAATTCTCTTCTGTTAATAATGTTAAACCCGATGATGTATTGCATGCAAGCTATAAAATTGCAAAGTTAATGGCTAAAGGGAATAAGCCACATTCCGAAGGGGAATTTGTAAAAGAATGTATGACAACAGTAGCTGAATATATTTGCCCCAGTACAGTACAAGCCTTTAAACAACTAAGCCTTGGAAGGGGAACAATAACCTCCAGGATATCAGAAATGGCCTCTTATATCGAAGAACAATTAAAAGTTAAAATAAAGAATTTCATGTGGTACTCCTTAGCCATAGAGGACTGTACTGATCTAACAGATACTGCTCAACCCCATTCGAGGGGTTGATACAGACTTCAGTATTTTGCAGGAATTTCTGGACCTCTTTCCTCTAAAAGATAATACATGTAGAGAAAACATTTTTGAGGCGCTATACATGATAGCTTGTAAATATGACTTGCCATGGGAAAAATTAGTAGCAGTCACAACTGATGGTGCACCGTCTATGATTGGCCATATTAATGGTTTCATGGGAAGATTAAAATCCCATTTAGCTGAAACCAGAGTGTCTAATGATGTAAAAATGATACATTGTATAATACATTGGAAAGCTTTATGTGCAAAGAGTGCAACATTGGATAATGTTATGTCTGGTTGTAAAAACTGTACATTTGATTAAAGCTCACTCTCTACGGCACCGACAATTTTAAGAAATCTTTTTGGATTAAGGGATCAGATTATTTAGATTTAATTTACTTTTGTCCCAGTTAGATGGTCAAGCAGAGGAGATATGCTTCACCAGTTTTTTAATATCCTCCCGGAAGTAGACAATTTTTTAAGGAAGCAAGGTTGTCCAATGAAACCTGGATCGTGGATCTTGCTTTCCTAACAGATCTATTTGATCATTTAAATCAGCTAAACATCATTTTATAAGGGAAGGATCGCTGCATAATTGACATGGTGAGCGGCATTAAAGCGTTTATGAATAAACTGAAGCTATGGGAGTGACAGCTTCACAAGGCAGACTTATACCATGTTCCTCCACTTAAATCAGTTCCAATGTTGTGTTTGAAACACAAAACTAATACCAGCAAGTTATGATAAAGCTGTATTCTGAATTTGCAAGCATATTTTGTGATATAATTGGAATGGAATATTAATTCTAAGTAATCCATCTTTTGTAAATGCAGAAGAACTGCCGTCACATGTGCAATTGGAGATTATAGATTTGCAGTAAGATACATGTTTGAAAAGCTGTGAAAAATCTGTATTAGAACTGTATACAACAATCAACCAGCACATGTATCTCAATTTAAAACGTCTGAGCCTGTGCATGGCTGCAATGTTTGGTGGGACATACAGATGTGAACAAGTTTTTTCTGTTATAATACCAAGAACAAAAAACAATCTAGGATAAGTGATGTGAATGTGACCTCTACGTTACGTTTAAGTGTATCTAGCACGGTGCCCGATATTGACAAGTTAATAGCTAAGAAAAATAGGAACCCCAATTAAATTAACTAATAAATATTAACATATAGCTATAAAAGTATAATTCACAATGGAATTCAATACATATTGTGCACATAAAAATATGAATAAATATTTTGACAGCCTGCCACTCAATCTTCCTCACGCTCTTCCTCACCCCAATATCTACTACATCACCTGCGAAGGTTAACTAGGAGGGGGAAAAGGTAACTGTCCTGTGTCCCCTCAATGACACCACTGCTCTAGAGCAATTTAGACTGAACTTACAGGTACATAATCACTATACTCGAAGCAGTAGTTAGCTGTCAGTAATGTCATACAACACTTTTGTTTGAGGGAAGCTTCATATGCAGTGGTATCATCCTATATAATCACTCGCCTGCCTTGGTAGCATAGGTGGTAGCAGGTTCAAGAGATCCTGAGCTCAAATCTCGGTCAGGGTGAGTTACTTGGATAAGGTTTTTGTGGGGTTTTCCCTTATCCTCAAAGATGAATGTCTGGTAACTCTTGAGCTCCATGGACCCTGGGCTCATTTGAGCATCATTTTTCCCATTTCATTCATCATCCAGTATGACAAACATTTAAAATGTCATCAATGTTAATAAATTTAAAAGTAGACTGAAGGAATTCATGTTCATTGATTTTTTTTTTATGACAAAGAAAAATATTTTAGCATGGCATTGTATTTTTCATGTTGACTCAATCTATCAAAAACCTTAGCCTATATACGGCTAGTATGAGGAAATTATTAATTTCCATCAATTAACTAAAATAATAAGAGTTAAATGCTGAAGCCTGGGACTCAAGTACTTACAATAGTAAGTTGCCACAAACGGTGTATCTCGAATGCGAGAGCCCCTAGTGGTTTACCAGGGAAATATATGAGTCAAATGGAGAGTTTAATGTCATGACGGCACGTTGGCCATGGTAGCTCAGTGACTGGATGGAAACTAGGAGATCCATGGTTCAAATTCCGGCCATGCCATTGAAGTTTTTGTGTTGACTCAAATCTATCAAAAGCTTTAGCCTATATACGGCTAGTATGAGAAAAATATTAATTTCCATCAATTAACTAAAGTAATTTAACACATTTAAAAATTATCCCTAGTAGCAGTGTCATGTCACAATACTGTTGTTAGCTTTTTTGTTTGTAATTTATGTCCTCCAACATTGTCATATCGGACGATGAATGGAATGGGTGAAATGAATCTCAATGAGCCCAGGGTCTATAGAGCTTTAGAGTTACCCGACATTCGTCTTTCAGGATAAGGGAAATCCCCAGAAAAAACCGTATCCAGGCAACTCACCCTGACTGAGATTCAAACTCGGTACCTCTTGAATGTGAGGCAGACATGGTGCCATCTATGCTACCGAGGTGGGCATTGTTTGCTTTGATCATTGTAAATATTGTACATAACTATTTAGAATCTCTACTTCTTATTTCCTGAAAGAAAATACATAATGAAGAACTCCTCTAGAGCCATTAGCCAGATGAAAACTAGAGAAGTTTCCAAGCTTTCAGTTGGGAACATGGGTAATAATACAATGGTTCCCAGCATTAATTTGCCACATAAATGCTGAAAGAATGACTTTACAAATTGTAAGATACTGGTTTCTCAGGAATATTTTCCTGTTTAAAATGTCTCGTAACTCATTTGCCTAGGTAGCCCATTACTATGCACACTTACTACAAAATTATCTGTCAAATACTCTAGTACTGTGAGTGCTGAAAGGCCATTATATTATAGTGTGCATGTTTTCTAGGTGACAATTTCATTTCTTTGTTAAAGAGAAACTCCAAAACTAAAAACCATACCTAAAATTAATTACAATTGACGTTCCAATGAGCCCAGTGAGACAAAACACAGTCAGTATTGTCAGAATGAAATAGTCTTAGAAGGTTTGGCTCTTCTTTCTAATATACGATGCGGCGATTCACACTCTCTGATGTTTTTATATGCAACCCTGGTTTTTAATATAATTTCTTTACTTTTTAGTGCAATTTCATGCTGGAGGGTATTCTTTTAACGTTATTAATTGTTTATTTCCTTACTGCATATGTAGCCATATTGAAGAATTCAGTGCAGCCAAACTGTCCACGTTTCTCCACAGAACGCAATGCTGCCAACAGTTTCACTTATCCCTAAATTACACTATCTAGAAAACTAACACAAAGTAGTATCTAAATAAATTTAACATTAGTGTTAGCACTGTGACAATTGTTATGTTACATTTGTTAATGTCGATTTTAACATCTGTTGGTAAAATCGGGCACAATTTGCGGCAATAGCTGAACCAATCCGCGAGCTATACATTTTACTGATTTGTCGGGCTATTTTCCAATTTTCAACAACGTACTGAACGAATCTTAAATATTTGAAGAATACACAGAAGAAACAGCCTTCACTTCTAACAGTACAGTAGGCACTTTGGCTGGACAGCAAGCCTACTTTTGTAAAGCAATAAAACCTGAGAGGAAACATGGTCAGTATTTTCCAAAACTGATCTGCGCTAATTGCATCCACAATTCCTTTTGCACTGGTGTAGGACAGATGTTTGGGGCATTTTTGCAGAGGTTGGCTACATGTGTTACACATCTTTCTCATGTTGGCTGCAACACGAGAGCTTCAGGTTGTCTACTTGCGTATACATGCAATATTGGACTTACAAAATATTCTCGTGTTGCACAAAAGAACGTTTCTCTGAAGGTTTTGTTTCTTTAACTGCCCTCTTACACCACTATGTGGTGTCAGGGTATTCTTGTTCCTCGTAATCCTAGTGCAAGTTGAGGATTGGAATCTCTGGTTTAGTTCCTCTTAATCCTTATGTGGGTTGAAGAATGGAATCTCTGGATCAGTGAGAGAGAGAATCCATGATGGGTGATCACCTCGATGCCTGGTACAAGAGTGAGGGAAGTGGATGGCAGGATGAGGACGAAATGAAATGATAGGAAAGATAATGATGGAGCAGTTGCTGGAATGCTGGCGGAGGAAACTGGAGGACCTGGAGAAAACCACCCCAGTGCCCTGTTGTCCACCACAAATCTCGCCTTGGTGAGAGACAAGTGGTCTAACCACTCGGCCATAGCACAGCCATTAGAGCTTTAGCCCATTAATTCCAGGATAATTTGTGATGATATTAATTCCATTCACCATGTAATGTAAACTGAAGTTACTTAAAATAGGAATTTATAGGGTTAGCACTTATTTCCCGTATTCTGGATTGGTTTGAAATGCAGCAGCATAGGTATCTGAGCTAAACTCCAGTCAATGGCAATTTTTAAGCTGAATGAAAAGCAACACAGGCACTGTTCAAGACATGGACAACATAGCAAAAGTGTTTATAGGAAGAGCAGGCTACTTGCAAATAAACAAGAGAATGTGCTCCTGAGTAATAACATTGATTGTTGTATCATACTCATAATGCCGAAATTGTTGTGAGAAATGGTGGCGATTCCCTCGTGGATATTTTGAGTTATTACAGGGATGGAAATTGCAAGGGGTTAGGTTCAGAGATTGAGGGCGTCACAAATCTCTACTAATAATTCTGTCTCAAACACACTCTCAGTTACGTAGAAAATGAAGCTAGCTACAGTGAAGCAATGAATATTACACAAATATAACAATTTGTAACAAAAACTTCACTTATCTTAAGAAAATGATGTTCATTTTTCTTTTTTAATTGAGATCAATTTCACAAACAAATTGCATACATAGTCCATCACTCCGTTGTCTAGGATATCATATACTTTTTTTCAGTATTACCAAAATCTGAAAATGAAACAAACTTAAAAACAGAATCAACTGCTGGTATTTCAAAATTCATTACGCAGTGTTTATTTTTTAAAATAAATATCCTTTCCCAAACCATTAAATCTATCAGGATTTATTTCATGGTTAAATGACCAAAAATGATCTGCTACGACCGATTTATCAGTACGTTTAATCCATGACAATGGAGTGTGTTGTTGGGCTGACGATGCAAGCAATTTATTTGTGAAATCGATCTCAATTAAAAAAGAAAAATTAACATCATTTTTGTAAGATAAGTGAAGTTTTTGTTACAAATAGTTATATTTGTGTAACACTTTCAGTTAATAAAAATTATATGAGGGCTGTTCAATAAAGAATGATCATAATTTTTTTGCGGTCATAATTTTTCGCACTAAAATTCAATTTTATTATATTCTGTTAGCTTAATGTGAAACAAACACGCCATAGTAGTTTCATTGTTGGTACTCCTGGTTCCCGCTTGTGAGAACCAGGCAAGTTCAGAATCGCCTACTGCTGCAGTGGTCCCCCAAGGGGCCTACTTCGGTAGGTACGGGTTTGGCGCACCCGGGGTCCCGAGCCAACAGTCTCCCTCGTGTGGGCTCCTCTTCGTGGTTGAGGGAGACGGTGAACAGGCCCACCCACGTGTAGGCCGTGCCTGGCGACCCGTGTCGGTGGAAAGGTTTGGCCTGGTGGTTGAGGGATGCGTATCTGAGCTCGTGACATTGTTCTTCTGAATTCGGGGAGGGTATGCATTTCTAATACACTACTTTGGCTTCTGCTTCGCCTAAACAGGAGGTTAGGGACTAACCCACCCCTAATCAATTGACCAGGACTAGGTATTGAACCGAACTCCAGGGTGAGTGGGACAGCGAGCTCACTATATCCCCTGTGTAGCCCTGTCATCCAGTGGGATGACTCCTTGTTGGGCTCCGTGGTGGGTGGGTAGCACTGGGGTATGAAACTTAGACCAACTATTATGGTAAACTTACACCCCCAAAAAACTATGAAACGTGGAAAGGACATGTTTGAGAACACTGTTAAACAAGTAGTTGAGTGTGGTCCTCGCTACTTAGTTATCAAAAGGACAGAGGAAGGTAGAACTTTTTCAACGGTTAATCCGTTTGTGATACAGAAAGGTCTTGACAAAATAGCTGGTGCTGTTAAATCATGTACAAAATCTAGAAATGGAACGCTGCTGGTGGAAGCAACTACAGCATCCCAGGCAGCTAAGATACTGAAAGCCAACATGCTGGGCAGTTATCCAGTCAAAGTGGAGATGCATAGGACCCTGAATTCCTCGCGCGGTGTTTTAAACAATAGCGCGTTGGATGGAATGTCCAACGAGGATATTCAGGAGAACCTTCAGGAACAAGGCGTAACAGCGTCTATCGTGTCCAATGGAGAGAGCGAGGGGATATGGTTCCTACTTGTACCCTGTTCTTGACCTTTGATCGGGTAGATCTCCCTCAAAGGATCAGGGCAGGATATGAAGTGATAGAGGTTAGACCATACATACCTAACCCTGAGATGCTACCAATGTCAGCAGTTCGGTCACACTAGTGCATTCTGTAAAGGCGTACCTACATGTGTCAGCTGTGGAGATGGTATGCATGAAAATGCATGTACATCACCTCCAGCATGCGTTAATTGTAGCGGTGAACATCCATCAAGTTCACGAGAATGCCCCCGTTATATTGAAGAGCGAGCTATTCAGGAGATCTGTGTTAAAGAAAAGGTATCCTTTTTGGAAGTCCGGAAACTTCTTTGTATCCACAAGCCCTCTTCAACCACCTCATTTACCTACAGCTCTTTGGCGGCTACTCTGTCACCGAAACGGGAGGCTGGTACCGAAACATCTGATATGAACGGGGCAGCTATATCACAGAAAGTTCTAGTGCCTAGATCGCAACCAGGAGCATCAGTAACACCATCTAAAGCTCCGAGAACACCACCTAAGACTACTGAAAATAAGAGCAAGTCAGTGAAGTCACCTGACAAAGCATTGACGTCTCACAACAGGACGAAATTGCCCATTGTGTACCAAGCACCAGAGATCAAGTTCAAGACTCAGTATGATAGAACTGCCTTCCTGAAAGAAAACACAAAGCCTGTTCCAGAAAAGTCCAAGAAAGGAAATCCAAGAGCATCTCCGAGATCATCGACGGAGTCATCTTCTGGGGAGGACTCCGAACGGCGACAGTCATCTACGTGGGTCGGAATTTCCAATTGTTTCAAGCCCCTCAAAGCAAAAGTTGTAGAAGGAAAACGGTCCTCTTCCATAGAAGGTATGGAGCAGGAAATATCTGACCACGCTGCTGCATCTGCAGCAAAGAAGAGGCAGGATAAACCTGCAGAAACTAGCCCTACACCTAAGAAAAAGGGCAAATTGATCCGACGACCGCTGAAACGTATGTAATGTGCGTACTTATTTGACATCCCATTACTATCGCCATAGCTATCCTTCAATGGAACATACGAGGTTTAAGAGCACATCGACCAGAACTGGAAGTTTTGCTCAGTAAGCATAACCCCTTGTTGGTATGCTTACAAGAGACTAAGCTACGACCACAAGACAAGTTAAAAATCAGATGCTACACACCACTGCGGTGTGATATTGAAACAGAAGAGGGCATTCCTGCACACGGGGGCACTATGATGCTCCTCAGGGATGACATATCTGTAGATCCGTTACAGCTACAATCTGACATACAATCTGTAGCTGTAAGGATTAAGCTGCCATCAATCGAATTTTGCATTTGCAATGTATATGTACCGCCATCATATGACCTCTCATTAATTGACCTTGAAGATCTGGTTTCCCAACTTTCAACACCATTTCTAATAGTGGGAGACTTTTAATACCCATCACCCACTTTGGGGTTCAAATCGGGCATGTTTGAGAGGCAACCTCATTGGAAAATTCTTGGAGAGCAATAACTTGGTTGTCCTGAACACCGGAGAGCCAACGTTCCTTTCAGATGCCTTTAACACCTATTCGCACATCGATTTGGCAGTGTGTTCATCCCAGTTAGCAGTTTCATTACAGTGGAATGTCATCTCTGATTTACATTCCAGCGACCACTTTCCATGTCTTCTTAGTCTCTTAGCACAAGATGTGTCTCCCTCACGTATTCCTAGATGGCGCTTTGATCGTGCCAACTGGAACCTTTACACCCAGTTGGCTGTCTTTGAATACAACGGGCACGATTCTGTGAATGATTTAGTTGATCATCTCACAGAGAAAATTCTTTCCGCTGCAGAACAGTCTATTCCACGTTCGGCTACCCAACCCGGTCGATTTCCTGTCTCATGGTGGACCAACGACTGCCGGAATGCTATTCGTGCTCGTAGACGTGCTCTAAGGGTATTCCAACGACACCCTACCCTAAGTAATCTATTTGAGTACAAGAAAGCGCATGCAAAGTCTAGGCAAATAATTAATGATAGCAAAAAGACCTCATGGAACAACTTTGTATCATCTTTTAACAGATGTACACCTTCATCTGTTGTATGGGATAGGTTAAGTCGCTTGGCCGGAAAATCAACCCACTTGCCAATCGCTGGTCTGAAAACAACTGCAGGAGTTGTTGATCCGTTTGTCGTGGCTAACACTTTCGGCTGTGCTTTCGCTCAGGTGTCTAGCTCAAGTAATTATTCTCCTGAGTTTATCTCAATTAAGACTCAGGTAGAATCTCAAGGTTTCGTGTTTAGTTCCAGAAACCTTGAAGATTATAACCGCCTCTTCACCTTGGCAGAGTTAGAACACGCTCTTTCATCATCGCGACTGACAGCACCAGGACCGGACGGAATCCACGTTCAAATGTTACAACATCTCTCACCTGAAGGTAAGACATTCCTGCTCGAGGTCTGTAACCATGTTTGGGTTGATGCCACGTTTCCTGACAAGTGGCGAGAAGCCACCATTATACCTATCTTGAAAGCTGGCAAGGACCGTCACCTCCCTTCTAGCTACCGTCCTATTTCCCTCACCAGTTGCGTATGCAAGGTCATGGAACGCATGATAAATGGGCGGTTGGTATGGTGGCTGGAAACGCACAACCTACTGAATAACATCCAATGCGGTTTTCGACGACGCCGTTCAACAGTGGATCATCTTGTGTCCATGTTGACACAGATTATGAACGGATTTCTTAAAAACTGCCAGGCGGAATATTTTTTGACCTCGAAAAGGCTTATGATACGTGTTGGCAGGCAGGGTTGCTACGTACTCTGCACACCTGGAATATACGTGGATGCCTACCACTCTTCCTTCAGGAATCCTTGAAAGACCGCTTATTCCGAGTAAGGGTTGGCTCGGTTTTTTCGAATCTTTTTGTTCAAGAGAATGGTGTACCACAGGGATCGGTACTAAGTGTTACGTTGTTTGCTATTGCAATTAATTCTATCTCGAAATGTATACCTCCGGGGGTCTCGTCATGCCTATTTGTTGACGACTTTGCCGTCTACTGTACATCTCAGCACATACCGTTTTTAGAGCACCGTCTACAGACCACCTTGAACAACCTTAAGAGTTGGAGTTTAAAGAATGGCTTCCGATTCTCCGTTGAGAAAACAATCTGTGTTAACTTCTGGCATCAGCAGAGTCGACTACCTTCAAGGCTCCGGCTAGGTGCTGATCTACTACCTTTTGCAGATGAGACGAGGTTGCTTGGATTGATATTTGATAGAAAACTTAGTTGGTCATCGCATATAGCACAGCTGAAAGCACGATGTGACCGATCTTTAAATATCTTGCGGGTACTAAGTGGAAAATGGTGGGGAGCAGATCGTACAGTGTTATTGCGACTTTATCGAGCACTCATCTGTTCCAAATTAGATTATGATAGTATCGTTTATGGCTCAGCACGACCATCTGTGCTGAAGAGATTAGACACAGTCCATAATTGTGGCATACGTATAGCAGTTGGGGCATTTCCAACGAGCCGAGTTATAATCCTGTATGCTGAGTATGCAGAACCTCCTCTGCAGTACAGGTGCAACATGTTATTAGCAAATTATGGCTGTGGACTTAATTGCATGCCCACACATCCATCGTTTATGCCGTTCTTTAACACCTTCATGGACGTGCGTTATAGGAACACTTCTATTAAACCAAAGCCACCTGGTTTTCGTTTCCGGGAGCTCCTTAGACATCTTGATACTGAAATGCCCAAGATGTATCCTAGGGGGGAGAGGACATACCCTCCTTGGTTGTGCAGAGCGTCCCACGTTGATCTGGGCATGACTAAATATGATAAATTTACCATGTCTATGTCTAGTATCCGCACATGTTTTTTAGAATTTTCATCGCGATATGAGGACCATTTTGTAATTTATACTGATGGCTCCAAGAGCTCAAATGGTGTTGGTTGTGCTTACGTGTGTGGAACCGAACCATATTCATTCGGATTCCACACTAGCACATCCATTTTTACTGCAGAGCTTTATGCAATATACCGGGCGATTTTACACGTACGTCGATGAAAGTTGGGGGACTGCTTAAACCTGAGTGATTCCCTCAGTGCACTTCAAAGCCTACGGCAGCTCTACAACTACCACCCTATTGTGCAGCGTATCCAGAATACCCTCCATGTTTTACACGCTTCTGGCATTAGCGTGGTGTGCGCATGGATCCCTGGTCACGTAGGCTTGCGGGGGAATGAAATGGCGGATTCGGCAGCCAAGATGGCTACCATGAAGCCCAGGGTTCGAGTACCATCTGTGACATCGGAAGATTTTAGGGCCGTATTGCAGAGAGCTGTGCAAACCTGCTGGCAGGAAGAGTGGTCCGCTCTCCGCAATAATAAACTTAGATCTGTGAAAGAACTTCCAATTCCCTGGGTTACCTCCTGTCGATCATCTCGTCGTGAGGAGGTGAGTTTGGCTTGTTTGCGTATTGGGCACTACTTTTTTACTCATAGTTTTCTTTTTAAAAAGGAGCCTGCTCCACTGTGTCCGTTTTGCAATGAAGCGTTATCTGTACGACATGTGCTGTTAGAGTGTTTTCACCTAGCACACCTTAGGACGTCTCTGCAGCTGCCGGCCAGCTTTGCAGAAATGTTAGCGGACGATAACACAGTAGTGGAGAAGGTATTTAGATTCTTTTCTAGATTAGACTTTAGGATTTAGTGAAGGAAATTTTTAGTAGGTTTTGATTGATATTTTTTTTTTAATTTTTTTTTTTTTAAATATATATGTGTGCAGTTTTAATAGGTTTATTTATACTTATAGTTTTTAGAAATTTTTATATCTGGCTTTTGCCATGACTTGTTTTTTAAAGGCCGCTGATGACCGCCGTAGTTGATCGCCCTTATACACATCATCATCATCATCATCACAGACAAAAAATCAGGTGTGTACCGGATAAACTACAAAGGCTGTGACAACTTTTACATTGGAAAAACCAAAAGAAACTTGAACATTAGGCTTAAAGAGCATTTTAGGAACATCAGGAACAAAGAAATAGATAAATCGGCGGTAGCGTACCATTTTTGGAAGGAGAATCATGATATAGAATGAGAAATCCACTTATTAAAGTGTTCAAGGTCCAGCTGCATTAACCACGTGGGAAAAAAATCTTCATAAAGAAATATGAATGAAAATTGTTTAATTTCGACACTACCTTTGAAGAAAACCCAAAGTTCAAGTTCATCAAGATACCAACAGAGAAGTACCTATCACCTCCAAGAAGTTCACCGAACCAACATCTATTAGTCGACAACAGCTGATGATGTTAGGAAGATCCTAACTGAATGCGTTCTAGGTAAATACTAGCAATAAGTGGAGCATTGAGTACTAGTTCAGTTCAAAATTATATTAATTTTGTGTTTCACTGTATCATAGTCCTTACACATTGGAATCATTCTGCAGAATTTTCATCAGCTGAGCTGCTTTTTACTGCTTATCAAGAGATAATTTATAATGCTTTTCAAATGGGAAGAATTCTGGTCCACAGCAAATAAGATGTTTTGTGTGCTCAGTATTGCCACCTCAAGACCCCTACTTTTTTCATATTTCCCTCTCTCTCGCACATTATTATAGAGCATGCAAGTATCCTTGGTGCTAGACGTGAAGGAACCCAAACTGAATGTTTCAAACGTTTAATCATAATTGGTACAAACATATTCACATATTATGTATGTTTTAAGTGCTATAGTATAGTTCTTGAATTACCTGTTCACCTAATTCAGTGGAACTGTCATGGTACATCTGTCACTTAGGTAAAGAGACAATTCTTCATTGTCACTGTCTTCGTCGTCTGAGTTGCAAATTTATGATAGGCTCTAAAATTTTGTTACGTGCTATTTCTTTCTAAAGGTTGTCATCTTGTAGTTTTTCTGCATGTTTCATGTAGTTTTCCCAGTGTCTTGTTACCTTTCAATTTTTTTGTGAGTAAATCATTCAATGTTGGTCACTTTAATAATCATGCATGAATGGATGAATTCAGTAACAGTGACATCAAAATTAATTGAAAAAACTATTTATAGATGTTTTTTTCAGTTCAGTTTAACAATGTTATTTCTTACACAAATACAAATATTTGCCATTAAGGCTTCACTTATCTTAAGAAATTGGTGTTGATACTTCTTTTCAAGTGGAAATAGATTTCACAAACAAATTGCTTGCGTCCTCAGTCCACAGATAAACTCCGTTGTCAAGGATACCGGTTAACATGCCTTTCTTATGCTTTTTTAGTATTACCAACATCTGAAAACGAAACAAACCTAAAAATAGGATCAACTGCTTGTATTCCAAAATTCATTACGCGATGTTTATTTTTTTTAAATAAATATCTTTTCCCACACTATTAAATCTGTCAGACTATTTAGTTGTTTTTAATAATTTCACTTCAGGATTTATTTCATGGTTAAATGACCAAAATTGATCTGCTACGGCCGATTTATCAGTTTGTTTATACTTAATGTTACGAAAATGTTCTTTTGTTCTGGAATAATATTTATTGCTTCACTGTAGCTAGCTTAATTTTCTACGTAATGTTATTTCTATTTGCAGCCCCACCCTTTTATTTTACTGCATACTAACTCAATTGCATTGTTTTGGTAGTGGTAAGGGGTGGGCAAATTAACTTGTGTTCCACTTTGTTGCAAGTTGATCGAGCTGTTACACTTTTTCATGGTTTTTAAATGAAAGAACTTAATAATACTGATTTGAATTCTCTACGGTAAATAAACACTGTCTCCACCAGGGATTACAAGCTAACTGCAAGTGAACTGCTTGCGCGCTCTTTCTCTCACATTGGCTTTTACAAAGTAATATAGTTAACGTTTCAGTTCTGAGTTAATTACAAATATATGTGTACACATACATACTAACCAATAATGATGGTCATTACCAGGTCTCGGATAGTTATGTACTAAAAATCAGTAAAATATGTACATATATATATATATATTAAAATACTGAAATATGTAATTAAACTACTCAAATAGAAAGAAATACATAACATCATATCAGAATTCCCCTACATGTTCTTGAATTGGATACAGTAAATTGGAGATGTATGTAAATAAGTCAAAAATTGGAACTTGCATATTACTCCTAATTTTTTAAATTATGATCCCCGGCATTAAGGTATAAACATGTGTTTAAAATTCTCAAATATAAAACTTTTTCTGCTGTTGCGTAATATGGCTTTGTACTGACTGAATGAGCGTTCAACTCGACAGGAAGTAATGGGTGCATATTTAAACTTGCACAAGTCTTCTGCTGTGTACTCAATTTCCAAGTCTTCGGCACTACCTTGACGACTTAGAATTCTGTTAATAGCACTGAGTTTACTAAAATTAGGCAAGTGAGTCAACCTTGTATATACTTTTCTCCACTTACAAGTTTTTTATGAAGACTAGTTTCTGGGGACTTCTCCCCTATCGTCAGCTCTGTGGTAGACCTACCACAGAGCTGACGATAGGGGAGAAGTCCCCAGAAACTAGTCTTCATAAAAAACTTGTAAGTGGAGAAAAGTATATACAAGGTTGACTCACTTGCCTAATTTTAGTAACAATGGCACTCCACTTTCTGAAATACTTCTTTTTAATCTATATAAGCACTGAGTTTCTTGAATCCTGGGTGTTTCTTCAAACTGGGTGAGAGTTTATCCTTCACTGCAGCTCCAACCGGCCCTTGTAGACTTTCCAGTGAAGTGACCACAGAATGAACAACATCAAGGCTCTCTGAGAGTTTAGACGATGATGCCTCCCAACGATTTAATGGCAATGTATAAATGGGAAAAATTCCATTGAATGTAGGCAGTATCATTTTTAAGTTTCACATCACTGAATGATTCCTTGACTGATTCAACAGAAATTCTTGGTATACAAAATGCTGGAGAACTTGTTTCACAGAATCAAAATTCTTTGCATAGTAGCCTACAGCGTCAATCCAGCTTCCCCACCTCGTTAAGATTAACTGAGGAGGGAGTGGAAGCTCAGGAAACAGTTCTTTGAATTTATCAACTCTGTTGTAAGCCTTTAGAAACACTTTCTTTGTATTTGAAATGAGTGTGTCAACATTAGAAAATTTAGAACAAACCAGTTCTGCTATGCGATGGAATTCATGGACAAGACATGTCTTCCAAGCACAGGCCTGATGATGTGACGTGGATAAATGTTGCAACACTTGAAAATGTTGAACAGGGAACATTCTATATACAAATATACAATTTGTAACTTAAAACTTCACTTATCTTATAGGAAATGATGTTTTTCTTATAAATTGTCCGGTATCACACCTTACCACTTATTTTATTTTAAAAAACAAACATCGCGTAATGAATTTTGAAATACTGGTAGTGGTTTCTGTTTTTAAATTTTTTATTTTCAGATTTTGTTAGTACTAACAAGAACATATTAACATCTAGCATTTAGTAACGATGACAACAGCTTTGTTTCCGGCTGAGGATGTGTAAAAGTTTTACATGAAATCGCAATCCCGGACAATTTATAAGAAAATCATCATCATTTCTTATAAGATAAGTGAAGTTTTAAGTTACAAATTGTTATATTTGTATGTATTTCTTTGCTTCACTGTTAATAGCTTCATATTTTACATATTTACTAGGGAACATTCTTCTTGCAGACCATTCAAAAAAAGGACCTTTCCGTCTGTTGAAAAATTGTGAAATTCCTCTGTGTAATGCTTTAACTTTACACAGAGTGAGGTTTTCTCCTTCGGCATCTTTTGCTACAATGAAAAGTTCAATCTACACATGCCGGCCAACTGCAGCTGACTATTTTCTCGTGTGATGGCTTGACTTGAACACACAGTGGTAAGGTGTGCATCACGTGACTGATGGACACGCAGTGGCAAGGTTTTAATCACGAGATCAACGCGTCAGACCAGACACACCAACTGTCTACTACTAGCTATATACCTCTAGTATAAACACGAATGTTAAAACAAATAAAATTGGAACAAAGCTTGGAAATATCAATAAATATGTAAAAATATGTACTGAAGGGTAAAATATGAGGATATGTACTTTCATGTATTTACATAACTACCCGGGCCCTAGTCATTACACATTGCTTGATGGTCATTGCTTACATTGAAGTGCATGTTATAATCCATTGGTATTTTATTTATTTGTATTATGAAGACTATTTGAACTAAAAATATGAGGTTTTTACAGTTTTGTTAGCAGTACGCCCTACCTTCAAGGATCACCTTTTGCAAAATTTGAATTTTTTTCTTAGTGCAAATAGTATTTGTTGGAAATGGATTCACTTGATGCATGTCACACCTCATTTAAGGGGAATGTAATATCACAGCACTGCAGGACATTGCTGGCCTGATAGCTTTCCATTTGAAGGTTACATTATTATGTTTCAAATGGGAAGAGTTCTCGCCTGCAGCGAATCAGATGTGTTAGAGCCGTCAGTGCTGCCACTTGTTATCCCCACTCTTTTAATATTTCCCTCTCTCTCTCGCACATTTGTGAGTGTTCTTGGCGCTAACACAAACTGAATTTTCCAGTTTTATAATAATGCAGTTGTTGAAATCACATTGCAATGTGGACGTTCATATATTATGCAAATGGTTTAAATATTTAGTTTAAAATTAATTATAGGTTATGAATTACTTATTTTTCTAATCTAATGAAAATACCAGCGGTGCATCTGTATAGCTGTGAATGTTACGTTAAGAGATAATTCATTGTAATTGTCTTCATCGTCTGAGTACTGCAAATTTATGATGATAGGTTCCAAAATTTCATTATGTGCCATTTCTTTCCAAAAATCGTCTTGTAGTTTATCTGATGTCTCACACAGTTTTCCCAGTCTTGTTGTGTTCCTTGTTAATTTCTTCATGAATAACTCGTTCAAAGTCAGTCAGTTTAAAAATATTATTTCTATTTGCAACACAATTTGAGCCCACTCAATTGGATTGTCCTGGCAGTAGCAAACGGTGAAAGTGGATCATATCTCGTTGTACCAGCTGATACACTTTTTCATGGAAGAATACCTGAATAATGCTGCTTTGAACTCTCTAGAGTAAATAGAGAATACGAACCATTCATAAACAAAGATATAATGTGACCAGACATGTTCTGCCAGACCAGCAGGAAGTGTATTGTCTCCTCTCATCGAATTTAACAAACACCTTGGTTTATTAAAGTACATATTTCTTTTATGACGTCATGTCAACTGTTTACGTTTCAGTTCTGAGTAATTTCAAATATACCTTCACGCATACATGCCAACCAATAATGGTGTTTATTACAGTGCTTACGTCGCAATGCATTGTTATAATATAATGGTATCTACTTTATTTATTTGTATTAGGAAAACTATTTGAGCTAAACGTATGGGGTTTTCATGGTTATGTTAACTCTCTCCTTCCACATGGATCAGTTTTGGCAAAATCTGAATTTTTGTCTTAGTTCAAATAGTATTTATTTGAGATTGATTCCTTCCACATGGATCAGTTTTGGCAAAATCTGAATTTTTGTCTTAGTGCAAATAGTATTTATTTGAGATTGATTAGTTTGGCGCTCGTCATACACCACATAGGGGGAATGCAATACGACAACACTGCAGTACTCCGATTGGTAACTCGTCTAGTAGTGCTCAAGAACAAACACCTTCCCATTTGAAACACATAATAGTCTACTTTACTACTGTATAGCAGTGAGCTTTTTTCTGCTAAAAATGTATAGGTCCTGGCTTTGAATCTGTCAAATGATTTATCAGGTTTTTATATATCTAATGTATATTTATTTTTAATGCTATTCTTAAAAGGCAAATGTGGGGTAATTTTGGGGTAAATCAAAGTTCTGTGTCATCTGGGGTTATTTGTGCGATGCTTTTATTTGTTCATTAACCAGTTCATTCCAGTGTTAATGAAGACCTGGCAGGTTAAAAGATGTTGTTGAACAATAAGATTATTCATCGTTTTCCTTATTGAAAATGACTGCCTATTACAGCGTGTGATAAAGGATAAAAAAATAGTAACATTGTTTTTGTGTTTGCTACCCTAATAAAATGCAGTATCATAAAGATCATGTAATGTATGTGCCAAAATATTACTTGTTCTTTCTCAATCCCTTATGCTGTTAGGCATCGGGTATATAGCAGAACCTCATTTACCCGGATCAATTGGGACCAGGTCCAATCCAGGTTATTCAGAAAATGAGAGGAAAAAGATAAAAAAAACAACTTGTACTTCACCGAAATGCTTATATGGAATTCAGAAATTACCAGCATACTTTCACCTAAAACACGTATATTGTATGTACTGTAATAGTCTTACGTATTTGCACAGTACACAATATACAGTCAGAACAGAAAGTATTTGTATACCACTAAAACTTTAAGGAAAATTAATATTATGGTGACTATTTAAATGATAAATGAAAGCATACTGACTCATAGGAAGGCATTCTGAAAATAATTTACATTTTGTACGAAAATAGCAACAATGTACAAATAATGTCACTTATATAAAAATAAAATAAAATTGCAAATTTTTCGGGCACAAAAAGTATTCGTACACTCTCAAAAACAATACATAATACAACAAAAATGCTGCTGTTCAGTACTTCTTTGGGTACCTCTTAGCTTTAATTATATAGCCTCTTGTCTCCTTGGTAAGGAATGGACAAGTTTTTTAACCACCGCCTTTGATATTCGGTTCCATTCTTCCGAAAGAACAATTTTCAATGCTTCTTTCTTGGAAATTGCCCTTTTTCTTATGCGTTTTCCGAGGATACTTCACACTTGTTCAATAGGATTCATATCTGGAGATTGAGGAGGGGTATGAAACTGTTTTGGAACATTGTATAATATCCACAGTCATGTATTAAGCGCAGTATGTTTTGGATCATTATCCTCCATAAGCATCCAGTCTTCTTGCAGGCCCGTTTAATCCACACTTGCATGCAACTTTTGCTTAAGAATGTCCGTGTACTTCCTGTGATCCATTATTCCCTCGATAACATGTAGATTGCCGACACCTGATGCACTTATATAATTCCAAACAAAGACGGATCCTCCGCCGTGCTTTACTATGGAAACAAGACTTTTTGGCTCCAGTTCCATAATTGCTTTCCTCCATACTTTGTGGCTGTAATCTGCTCTGAATACCTTGAACAAGCTCTCATCTCTCCATACAACTTTTTTCCCAGAAGTCCACACCCTTATCACAGTACTTATAAACGGATTCTAGGCATTTTTCCCTGTTCTGTGGGCTAACCTGTAGAACTTCTTATGCAACACTTAGCCATATCGTTTCTTATTGTAAACAGCTCTCACAGTTCTTGCTGAAACATTAATTCTTGCCTTCTGCAACTCTGCATCAATCTGGGGAGCAGTCATTTGTGCACTTTCTTCTCTCTTTGACCCATTTTATGTTACCTCTGCAACCTACTGTGTTCGATGTCAAAATGGTGCATGCAGACCACTTGCTGTGAAACAGCTAAATGCAGACTGTCCAGAAGGGAGAGCTAGCTTGTAATATAACCACAGTATTCTATCTAGATACCTTTGGTGTATGAATACTTTTTGTGCCAGTTTTGCAGTATTATACAATATTACCATAGAAAACTACTGATTCTAGAAAACTTCCAGGAAAATTATGATAGGAATAAGTAAATAAATACACAAACCATATAATTTTACAAGTTTACTAAGTTTCATAAATAATTATGTTGCAACAACACACATTGTTTCTTCATTTATGCGGTGTAAGATTCTGGGCTGACTGTAGCTACAAACTAGTAAAAAAGGCAGTGAGCTTCTGCTGTCTCAGTTTAGTGTATTGTTTACATGCAGCACAATCTCGCATCCGATTATACATTAGAAGTTCATTTGGCAATTTTTCGGCTTCACTCTTGACATAAAGCATCAATTTCTTGATGGTTGCTACTGCTTGTGCATGGGTCATGACCACAGCTGATTATCAGCATTGTCTGAATCTGAATCCTCTTCATTTTCAGTAATGCTGTATGATGCTATATTGCCTTCCTTTGTAATCGGTTTATAACCTCCTTCATTGTTGATTTGCAACCAATTGTCAGTCTTCATCAACTTCTGAACAGCCATAGATATTTTTAAAATGTACATTTTTCTTCTTCACTCTTGTTTTCGGGCATGTCACATGCAACAGGCCACAACTTTTTCCATGACTTTGTCAAAGTTTCTCTTCCAACCTGCTCCCAAGCAGGGGGGGGGGGGGTGAGTGCAATGAATTCGCCTGCTGGCAAGAGAATTTGAGTAATGTACTTATTGAGAATAGCAATTTATTGCCTGTGAAACAAGTCTTCATTTACTGTGTTAAACAATATATCTATCAGGGGATGACAGGTAGCAGAGGTGTGACGTCAGCTCTGCCCGCTCTCGCCGCAAAATGTGCTCCCAAACGAAAGGCAGGTTAGCGTGTGACGTCACCACGCTGATTACTGCTGTCGAAATAGTTTGATGTGTGCGGGTAGGAAAGACATGAAACCTTTTGGGTGCTAATAATATGTACAACTTACATCTCGGTTGTTGAAATATTAATACTGACTGCTTTAATTACACAATTGGTCACAGTTTATAAACAATTACATTTTGGCTCTGTGTTATGAGAAAATATATAAAACTTCAAACTCGTAGTTTATCTGCAGGACAGGCATGTTATAAAGTAAATAAAATTAAACATCAAGTAATTTTCTCTGCAAATTAGAGGAGACCCATTCAGAACACTATTACGTGGAGATTTTCCGACACTTTCTGTTTTGGTTTTCTTTTAACTAGTTTATTAATGTCAGGATGTAATATCTTTGAAATCTGTAACAGAAGACTGCATGTTAGATTGTGATCCGACAAGGTACTTCGGGGTTTGGACTTAGCTAATTTCATAACAGAAAAAAATTGTTCGCACACATATGTTGAGCCAAACATATGCAATGTCCATGCGGCAAGTATATACAAACTCGGAAATCTGGTTTGGGGGACATTCTTGTAAACATTAGCCAAGTCATTCTATTGTGTATATTTGTCCTTCAATAAATCGTCACATTGTATATTTAACAGTTCTATTAGGTATGCGACAGCTACATTGTTGTCATCGAGTATGCTAAACCTTACTGAACCCTCAAATTCTGTAATCACTGTCCCATTTATATAGGCAACTTGGTACTACATGGCTGTCACATACAGTGCAAGCCTCGCGGTTTACATCCCAGTGCATGTTAAGTGCTCTATTGAAATATTTTGTCAGAAAATCAAGCTTCTGGATGCCACCTTAGATATTTTCTGCTAAATGGAGGGGGAAAAGAATCTAATGTAATCATCAATCATCATCATCATCATCATCGTGTTTGCCTGCCTCGGTAGCGTACATGGTAGCGTGTCTGCCTCACGTTCAGGAGTTCCCGAGTTCGAATCTCGGATAGGGTGAGTTACCTGGATAAGGTTTTTCCAGGGTTTTCCCTTATCCTTAAACAACAAATTTCGTGTAGCTCCAAGCTCCATGGACCCTGGACACATTTGAGCATCATTTCATCCATAACATTCACTGTCTGATATGAGTTGACGTTGGAGGACGTAAAATTACCAAAAAAAAAAAAATCATTGTGTTTAATGAAACATATTCCTAAACAAAGGACATAATCTAATAATACATTTGTCCCAGTGGAAAGTTTCATCAGTTATCCTAATAGTGATTTAACTATTAAGCCTGAGACTTAAGTACTTACAGCATAGAAAGTCGCCACAATGTGCATCTCATTGTATGCGAGAACCCGTATTGGTTTACCGGGAAAAATACAAGTCAGTTGGAGAATTTAATGTGCTGGCTTGTTGGCAGTGGTAGCTCAATGGTTAAGAACGACCAAATGAGACCGGGAGATCCATGGTTCACAACTATGGCATTGAAATTTTCAGTCTGACTACCTATCCAAACCGTAGCCTACACATGCTAGTGTGGAAAAACGATTAATTTTATCAATTGTCTTAGGTGTTGGGTTAAAGTTATTTTTGTAGCCCAAGATTGTCATGTATGAGGATAATTAGTAGTTAAGTAAGTCAGGCAAATTTTACATTTTGGATGGTCATAATTGTTAGAATGTCTCTTTGTGTTTGCGGGATGAGGAGTGTGGTAACGAGGGAAGTAACCTGGTGACGTGTAGCAATGCTTGCATAAACAAATTATCACTTGATAGTGTTGTGTTATTGTTCCTTACATGAGCATCAGTGGCAGTGCTGTCACTTCTAAGCATTTTTTTATTCATGTCCTCCAACGTTAAGTCATACCGGGCGATGAATGAAGTGAGTGAAGAGATGCTGTCCAGAGTCTATAGAGCTTAGAGTTACCCGACATTCATTTTTCAGGATAAGGGAAAACCCCTGAAGAAACCTTATCCAAATAACCCATACTGACCAAGCTTCAACTCGGGACCTCTTAAAAAAGCAATAATTTGAACAAAAATAATTTTTTCCTGCGTGAGGAAATTTTTCCTACGTTACAGGCGCGGGCAGCAGGCTATTGTGGAAAATCAGAAAATTTGATTCTGAAGGTTAGAAGGGAGTGTAAACAACTTCAGGAGCAAAGTGGACATTCTATTTTATATTCAACATTGAGGGAAAAATACACTAAAAGACAGTCGAAGAGTGTTTGGGTGAATTTGATAAGTGTGTTATCTGGGAATTTTTCAGGAATTCTGCAAAATACAGGAAGTAATTACAAAAGCGAAGAAACTTCGATTGTTAAGCACAGGATACATTTTCCTTGGGTCACAATATCTTTGATAAGAGTCTTAAAAACTATTGGCTTCAAGTGGAGAAAATGTGGAAGCAAACAGAAGATTTTAATGAGAAACCTAAAATTCTATGTAGTGTGAATATCTTGTATACATATTAAAGTTGTGTGGAAATCTGGTGGAAACTTACTTATTTAGCTGAAACTTGGTTGGATAACCTGAGAAGAGGTTCTGGCGGTTGCCGAAAGTTACAATGCAGGCACTTGTGATATGAATGTGGATAACAATGGCTATCAAGATCTGTATGTTTCGTTTTAATTTTTGCCCATATTAAGCATTTTGAATTAAGTTAAATTAAATGTATGCTATAGTAAAAAAAAAAAAAAAAAAGTTATCCTTAAATGTTGTCTTACTGCATGATCTAGCCAAGTAGTGTTAATGTGGTTTGGCATTTAAATTTAATCTTTTAATCATTAATAATGGATCATAAAACTAACAATGTATTAAATTTAAAGAAGAGTGTATTTTGTCTTCCAATCTTTAGTTGTGTGCATTTATCGAAAACACGGAAATGCCACTGTCCGTCTGGCCTCCAGCACTTTCCTCCCCTCTCTGATGTCATTCTTACTCAAGGTAAACTTGATCGCTTTCCTTCGCATTCCTTCCAACTACATAGAGCTTGGACTCAAGCTGTATGTTCAACTACATTTTTGCAAGTTTAGTGTGGATATAAATATGTAAAATATAAAGCTATTAACAGATATTATTACTTCTTATAAGATATGTGAAGTTTTATGTTACAAATTATATTTGTATATATTACTGTGGATATGTTTCTTAAAAGTAAATGAAGGAACATTTATATAATTATTGCTTATGCATATTTTGTCATGTGTAACTTATAACAATAACTTTGTTAATCAAGCATGCATTTAGGTAGCATTAATAGCCCTGCTGGTCTTAACTAAATAAGCAAATGTGTTTTTCGCAACACATATCTGTTGACATAATCTTAACACAAATTTCATTGTAATATTTATAATTTTCTCTCTCTGCTCCCTCATGTAAGTTTTGCAAATTTTATCAACATTTAAAAATATTGATTTGACATCCGTGGTGTTAAAATAATATATCCTTAAAGGTGTACCCATTTTCTCACTCTTGAAAGGTCTGGCATGCCCTGAATTGTTATTGTCCTCCGTGGTCTAGGGGTAACATGCTAACCTCTGGATCCTGAAGTCATGGTTTCAAACCCTGCAAAGGGTGTGGCAGGTTTTATTGGATGTAGAAATACTTAGTATGACTTCCTTTGGAAGGGAAGTAAAACTGGTGATCCCATGTCATAAATTTATGGCATATTAATGAACCTCAAACCCAGTAAGGAGTACTCTGAGCAAGATTTGTAGACCAGTACACGTCACTGCTACCTATATCCTAAACATCTCCTTCATAATCGCACAACAAATCTTCCAGATTTTCTACAGTAATATCAGAAGCCTGTACATATATGCATGCTAATTTGCTACATTACCGGAATAAGCCATGGTTAACATTGAAATTTAACAATTTCAAATGTGCCATTCATTTAGCTCTTGATAGCTATAAGAAATCACTCTGAATACAGAGAGAGTATAAATAACTAAAATACTGAGCAAAAACAGCTGCATAAGGCTACCAGAAACTTTGTAATAACAGATCTGTAATATCAGATGCTGACAGAGAGTTTTCTTTTCAGTGTATGTGTGTAACAGCATACACTCGTATGATTATCGCTTGGTATAGCATAAACTAAAAGCTAAAACCTTGAACCTTGAACTGGAGAAGTCACTTGCGTAGCTATACATACATACATACATACATTCGTTTGTATACACACAAAACAAAATGATTCAAATATTAGGCGCGCTCGGCGCAAAGAATGGCTTTTGCTACAGTGAAACAAAGTAGTGAAATTTCAACAATTTATTTAAATATGTAAGTAATGGAATTGTATTTATGATGCAGTTTTACAGCATTTAACAATTTAAATGTCTTGTTCTGTTTATTGGGTATCCGTTTCCGGCCCCTGAAGGGTTTAAATGGCCATCGGCAAAGTGGTTAATTCAGCGAGGTCAGCTGGTAGCAGAGGCATGTACACACTATCCTTGATGAAGCCCCAAAGGTAAAAACCGCATGGTGTTAGGTCAGGAGAAACGTGAAGGCCATGCATAGCAAGCCCTGTCATTGGAGCTCTTGCGGCCTATCCAGCGCTCGGGTACAGTGACGTTCATCCAATCACATACTTTGTTATGCCAGTGAGGTGGCTCACCACCTTGCTGAAAAATGAAGTTCTCTTTCTCATTTTCTTCCAACTGAGGGAAGAGCCATTGCTCTAGTGTATCAAGGTAAGAAGTGCCAGTTACAGTAGATTCACCAAAAAAGAAAGGCCCATAAACTTTTCGTCAGGATATGGCACAAAAAACTTTCACTTTAGGGCAAACTCGTTGCATTTGTACCATTCGTGAGGATTTTCTGAGCCCTAGATGCGCATATTATGAGTGTTAACATGTCCACTAAGGTGAAAGGTCGATTCATCACTGAAGACAACACAATCCATAAAATCGTCATCATGAAACAGCATGTCGTTTGCAAAGTTGGCATGTAATCTGTGGTGTGTCAGCCTTAGAACCTGTAATAACTGTAAATGGTAAGGACATAGCTGTAAGCGTTTTCTTACAACTTTCCAAACAGTCAACACAGGAACTTGTAATTCACGACTAGTCTTCCGGACTGATTTCTTTGGGCTACAAGTGAACAACTCTCCCACTCGCTCAACAGTCTCTTCACTTACTCTTGGTTGTCCTGTGCTCTTCCCTTTATAAAGGCAGCCAGTATCTTCAAACTGATGATACCATCTACAAATGTTATTATGACTAGGAGGATCACAACCGAAGTTAATACGGAATGCACGTTGCACAGTAACTATAGATTTGCTCTTTGCAAACTGCAAAACACAAAAAGCTTTCTGTTTACTAGTCTCCATCTTTGCTACTACTGCTGTCTAGCGGATTGCGGCAGAAACATTGCATGCACATGCGTACTGGTGCCAACAAACAAAGCTGTTTGAGTTGCTTTTTCATTTGACATATCATTTACAACTGTAAGTTGAATGTAATAAATATTATAAAGAGTTAAAGCCCCGATATTCGTTTATATACACCCTGTATATTACATGATCTGTCAACTTTACAAAGAGCTAAAATCTTTTGTATGTTCTACAATTTCTTTGCTTCTCTGCTTCCAGCATAAATTGGAATACATTCTATAGGTACAGGGTTGAAAATTAGGATAGCAAAAGAGCGCGCATGCATGTGCGTGCATATGCTTTTTTTCAAACAGTAAATGAGAATTTTTTAATTTTGCAGTCCTTGTACATTTGATTTTAAGGCTTTTGACGAATCTACTATGAGTATGACAAAAGCTTACAAGTGGCAGAAGCTTTTCAAAGAGCGTCAGGAAAACACTGAAGACGATCGCTCTTGATGGCTTTGCACCTCAATTACTGATGACAGTGTGAAAGAAGTGAAGAAGGTGGTTGTGGAAACTCACTGAATGACTATCAGAGAATTATGACGAAATCACTTGTAGAAATTGCATTATGATAATGCTCCCACGCACAGCCTGCCTCGGTAGCGTAGATGGTAGCATGTCTGCCTCATGTTCAAGAGGTCCTGAGTTCGAATCTCGGTCAGGGTGAGTTACCTGGATAAGTTTTTCTCCCGGGTTTTCCCTTATCCTGAAAGACGAATGTCGGGTAACTCTAAGCTCCATGGACCCGGACGCATTGAGCATCATTTCACCCATTTCATTCATCGTCCGATGTGACTAAATGTTGGAGGACGTAAATTACAAAAAAAAAAAAGGTCACGTTATCCCAGTTACCGTAGTCACTGGGTATCGTCTCTTGTGACTTCTATTTCCTAGGCTGAAGAGAACTATAAGGTACATTGCTTGCCACAATTGAAACAAATTACTTGACTTTAGTACAAAAGTGAATCGAGAAGATATTGACACATTGCTTCACAAGTCACTTGACTTGAATTTAACTGTTTTGACAGTTACATTACTCAGTTCACAATCTCCAATTTGAATGGGGTCTGAACCTACCATTGGTCATTGGGTCAGTTTGACCTAGTTGGGAGGAATAAAATTTTCTACCAAACTTATCTCTCATTGCCAGTGAAAAGTCACTTGTACATGCCATGGTAGGTCAACATGTAAGACATTTTTTTTCCTTGGTCAGGAGGAAGAGAGATGAAAGGAGAAGATAGGAAAAATAAAGACACCCTAGCCCTCAGGTACCCTGACAGTATCGAGGTCGAAAGAGAAAAAGAGATGACCAAGATAGGTCAGATAGAAAAGGGTACAGTGAGGAGCGAAACACTAAGTAAGTAGAAGTAATGTTTTCCTCAGCTTGGGTGCCTTGTGGTTGCCATCCACATGTCCCCTAGAAGGGGATCCCTTAGGCCAGTGGTATATTGAGGGGAAAAAGGGCAGTTACCTTTCCCCCCTACTAATTAACCTTTTCCGGTGACATAATAGATATTGCGGTGAGGAAGATTCAGTGGCGGGCTGTTAAAATATTTATTTATATTTTTATGTGCACAATATGCATTGAATTCCATTGTGAATTGTACTTTTATAGCTACATGTTAATATTTATTAGTTAATAATTTAAATGGAGTTCCTATACTTCTTATTTATTAGTTTGTCAATATCGGGCTCTATGCTAGATACACTAAACGGAATGTACAGGTCAGATTCACATCACTTATCCTAGATCGTTTTTTGTTCTTGGTATTATTCATAATAGAGAAAACTTGTTCACATCTGTATGTCCCACCAAACATTGCAGCCACATGCAGACTCAGATGTTTTAAATTGGAATACATGTGCTGGTTGATTGTTTTATATAGTTCTAATCCAGATTTTCCACAGCTTTTCAAAGGTGTATCTTGCTGCAGATCTATAATCTCCAATTGCAAATGCGATGGCACTTCTTCTGCATTTACAAAAAATGGATTACTTAGAATTAATAATTCCATTTCCATTCCAATTATATCACAAAATCTTTTTGCAAATTCAGAATACAGCTTTATCATAACTTGTTGGTTTTAGTCTTGTGTTTCAAATGCAACATTTGAAACTGATTTAAGTAGAGGAAAGTGGTATAAATCTGCCTTCTGAAGCTGTTGCTCCCATACCTTGCTTCCTTAAAAACTCGTCTACTTCCGGGAGGATATTAAAAAACTGGTGAAGCATATCTCCTCTGATTACACAGAAAATTGAAGCTAGTTACAGTGGAGTAATAAATATTACACAAATAAAAATATTTGTTACTTATAATCCACTTATCTTAAGAAGTCGATGTTAAAACTTCTTTGAATTCCTCCAAACACACATTAAAACTTCCTTCTTTTATTTATGAGAGACTAGTTTCAAAGGCCCTGGCCTCCATTTTCAATCTCTTCTTTTTCAAATCTAATAACAAATAACCATAACCATAAACACAAAAAAAAAAAAAAAGATTGAGCATCTACAACATAGAAAAACTATTTCCTTTTTCTTATCCTGTGAATATAGTTAAAATTGTTGTAACATAAAATTAATGCAAGAAGTTAGCAAACAAGATGCAAACCCAGTCCAACTAAAACAGGTTATCTTAGAAACTGTCTACACAGAATTCCCAGAAAATGAATGGATACATATTTATACTGATGGATTTAAAATTGCCCATAATTTTAACAATACAGAAGGGGCTGAAATTTCCTCAAATTATTTTGCTCTTCATCTCTCTTGGTCCAAACTCAACCCATTTTGATGAACTTGTGGCTATCAATTCTGCATTGAAACAGCTACTTTACGACAATAATATGTTCAATAAATCAGTCATATTTAGTGATTAAAAAGCTGCATTGCAAGCCATTTGTTCCAGTGTATATACAACAAAAAGAACGGCTAAAATCTACCAAACTGTTAAACACTTACAATCTCTTAAAAAATTTATAATTTTACCGTGGATTCCCTCACACTGTGAAATCCTTTGTAATGAAAAAGGAGATACCTTAGCAAAAAAAGGCCGACGATTCACTAAATTAGAAACTCATCTTTATTGCTTAACTCATTAAAACTAATAATACAGAAAACCATCCAACAAAAATGTTTGACAATTTAAATCAAGAGAGTATAAATAAACAATGGAAAACCTTAATTTTTGAAGGTAAATTGGAATTAACACTGTGAAGTAATGTAGTAATTAAAATTGTACTATAAGGCAACTGAGACACTCTGTACTTTACATATAACAAATTTTCTTTCAATGCATTTTGGTTCCATTTGAAGGCATTATCAAGAAATTGTCGACTGGCTAGAACTTTGATGTTCCAGCTGATCATAAGGCAGCAAAGAAAATGCATCAGCTGTATCCAAAATTGGTGCATGTGACATGCATTGCACATTGTCTGCATAGTGACTCTGAACATGTACAATCCTTATTTCCAAATTTAGGCAGTTTTGTTTCTCACTTAAAGAAAATCTTCCTGAAATCACCTGCAAGTTAATGAATCTTTAGACAAGCAGAACCAGACATCCCATTACCTCCAAAACCTATTGTGACCAGATGGGCTGCTTGGTTGGAATCTGTCTTGTATTATGCTTAATGCTACCATCAGACTGTTGCAATAGTAAATGTCCTTGACTACAGATAAAATGCTTCAATAGAACAATCAAAGCACCTTATGTCAGAGCAGCTACTAAGTAATATCCAGTTCATTGCTAATAATTTTGGAGAACTGTCACGATGCATCACTCTTTTAGAAGGTCAGAATATGAAAATGGTAGAAGCGATCAGACTCACAGGGGAATTATCCATTATGAAAGGTCGATTTGAAAATGGAATACTTTTACAGGTGAGGCAGAAACTAAAATGCATTCTCCAGAAAAATATAGGATACTCTACTCTTTGGGATGAACTACAAAGTTGTAGAGAAAATTATAATGCACAAAAAGGAAACAGTAGCACCTCCTTTTAAATATGCCCCAATTACATCATGACAACTTGAAGTGAAAAATTCAAATACCATGCAAAATATTTTAATTGGCTTTTAGTATGTTGTACCTACAGACATCCATTACACACAGCACCAATCACTTTTCAAAATGGCCACCTTTTGCACGGATACAGGCTTTGAGTCTTTGTGGCCACTCGTCTATGGCGGAATGGATAACATCCAGGAGGAAATCCGCAACTGCTGACAACAAGAAATGCTTTAAACTTCCAATGGTGGGGTGTCTCCTCTTGCAGGCGATGCCCTCAGGCAGTGACTACAGTTGGTAGTCCAATGGATTCAGGTCTGGACTGCTACTGGGCCAAATGAAGTTAGGGACATGACGCTGAAGCCATGCTTGCGTTGACCCGGCCTTGTGGGCAGATGCAGAATCCTGCTGGAAAGTCCATGGTTGGTTTTGAAACAATGTGCGACAATAGGCTCCAAAACAGTGCTTTCATACACTCTGGCGCTGGTTTTAACACCCTTTTTGCAAAAATGTAGCAGAGTAACTTACCCCCCATCACACCATCACTGAGGAGGGATGATGGGCCTTCTGAACTTTAGGGACCTTATTACTGGCTTTCTGAGATGATGCATAAACCCTGTGGTTTTGCACATTGAAAGACTCCTCTTTGACTTTATTGACTTTATTATTTGTACTTACATATCTTACAATCTCAATTACAATTTTTACAATTCTAATCTAGGTACAAATTTGTCAGCTGCTTATATTACAGGCTAATAGCTCCCTGGCCATTAACCTCTATCCTAGCCCATATACGACCTTGACCAAATGTTCTGATTGGGTCTTCCATTTATCTACCTCGTATTTCCTTGCCCTTCTCAACCATTTCTCTTTGACTTTGTCAGCAAATTTCCCCACCTCCCTTAATCTTTTCTCTTTTCAACGTAAGCATTTTTATTGTTACTACGTAAGCCCCTTTATTATCCCAGTTCTTATCCCATATTAATTTCCTCCAATTTTCAATTTCTTTACACTCCACTACATAATGTTCTAAACTTATTTTCTTTCCACATAGAGTACACTCTTTTGGTGAACCCCCTCTCAATATGGCTCCTGTCCTTAACCAAGCTAAACCCTCCCTCTCATATCTATCACATATGTATATGTGTTTCCATTCCACATTGTCTTTATTTTCAGGTATACATTTAGTGATTTCTTACTTATCAGATTTCCCCATGTCACTTGTCTGTCAATGTCCTCTATCCTATTCTTAATAATTGTCCAAAAACCTTTTTTGTAATTTACGTCCTCCAACGTTAGGTCATATCGGACGATGAATGGAATGGGTAAAATGATGCTCAAATGAGCCTAGGGTCCATAGAGCTTAGAGTTACCTGACATTCGTCTTTCAGGATAAGGGAAAACCCTAGGAAAACCTTATCCAGGTAACTCACCCTGACCGAGATTCGAACTTGGGACCTCTTGAACGTGAGGCAGACATGCTACCACCACGCTACCGAGGCGGGCTCCAAAAACCTTTTACATTTTTTTCACTCTCATGCCATATAGAGTTAGATTACTTCCGTAAAAACCCTGGCATAATGCATTGCTTACCTTAGGAGCGACTCTCACCACCGATGGGCATGGCTTAGGCGTGAGGTGATTGGGGAAGTTTTTCGATGCCGTCCAGCATGTCGTCTGCACATCCCTCGAAAACGTACCTCTCGGCTCTGCTGCTGCACTTATATTCAGACGTTGCTGAGTAATCACTTTCCGAATCACTGCTGCTCCTGTCGTCATTAACAGTGATCGTTAGCTTTTCCCCCTCTGTTTCTAGAAGATCCTCAGTTTTTATATATTTCTCTTCCACTTGGTGAACATGCCGGCAAACTGGACCCCATTCTGCTTCTCCTATTTTACCAAATCGCTGTTCGCACAAACGCCACACGTCTCCCATGTTGAAGCTCACATTGCAAAGCACAACCCATTCTTTTACATTTGCCCAAATTTTTTCTATGGCATTCGGGTCGGGATGATACGGTGGTAAGCGGAGAACTACATGCCCATCTTCTTCCAAAATTGCATCCACAATATATTTCTTATGTTTTGACTTGTGCAACTTTATAAGATCATATAGTTCCGCTTTCAGCATATGGCTTCCGAACGGAATCCTATGCTTAACCAACCAGTCTTGCATATGCTGCTTTTTTGTGTAAGCTGTGGGGCATTTTTCTCTGGTCACATTGTGATATGAAGCGTTGTCTATCACAAGAACAGACTTTTCTGGCAGATTGGGCTATAGTTTTTCTTAAACTGCATTCTAACTGATAAGTTTCACAGATTTAGTGTTCCCAACAAAGCACGTGATAACCAAGTTCACTCATCTAGATGAGGATACACACTGACCTTTGCGCATACAGGTTGACGCATACGGAGGGAGATAGGGTACATGAGGCGCCAAGCGGATATTGAAAACAGGCTCGCTCGCTGAACACCCAGGGCTTTTATGGGAATACGGCTACTCTACCCCCCATCCCTATTTTAGCCAGCATTCTCTCTAGCTCTGCCCACCAGCTGTCCTTACAAGTTGAATTCTTCTGATGTTCCAGACAGATCTTTAATGTATTATCATCCTTTTTTATACAGCTATACCAATATTTTAAACATCTTTGTATAATTACCCCACTCCTGCAGGGTCTTCCAAGTTCCACTCTAGCTACTCCATTTGGCGTTAACTTATTCAAACCCTGTATCTCTTTACAGAACTGTTCATATGTATGTTCAACATGATTTCTTATCTCATTGGCCCCCCACAACTCCACACCATATGTCTTTTTTGATTCTACTATTGCTTCATAGATTCTTTCATGCCACTTTACTGACATATCTGGTAATTTTTATTTACAGTTCCTTACCCCAGACATCGCTATCTTCCCTTTCACTCTTATCTTTCTCCCATGTGCTCCCCAGTCTCCATTATAGCACAGTCTCATCCCTAAATAGTCAAACTCCTTTACCACCTCCACTTTTTGGTCATTTAGATACCACTTTTCATCTTTTCTTAATTTATCACCCTTCTTAAACTACTATTTTTGACTTGCTTATATTGATTCTTATCCCCCATTCTTTACAGTAACTGCTAATTTCATTTATTGCTCTCTGTAATCATATCACTGTTATAGATGCTATTACCAAATCATCTGCAAATAGTAACCCTGGTATTACCTTATTCCTAATAATTGGGCAATGGGTGTTACTTTTTTCATCCTTCTCAATTATATCATCAATGAACAAGTTGAACAATATAGGGCTAAGTTTACAGCCTTGGAAAGACTACTCAATAGTGAAAAGTTTTTCATCGGTGAAGAGGATGTTCTGATGACCAGTTTGAGTGTAACGCTGTAGGAGATGTCGACATTTAAGCACTCTCAGCTTCTTTAGGCATGTGTCACGATAATGTCCTTTACGTTGGCGATAAGCCCTTAGTCCAAGGTCCTCTGACAGAAGCCTGGACATTGTCCTTTTTGAAATGTTCATTTCACGGGACAAGATAGCCTGCTTCCGCACAGGATTTCTCCAAACACGAGCCACCACTGCTTTTTGTGCTGCTGAAGTCCTGACACTGCTAACACTTTGTGGTTGACCCTCCCTCAGTCAATCCTTCACATACCCAGTTGCAGTGAATTGCTCAGTGGTGCGGTACACAAACATATGGATGATTTTCATCTTTTGTAGCATCATGAAAATGTCACTTGCAGATTTTCCAACTTTATGGCGGCTGCACGATTTTCATAATCACTGTATTCCATGTTGAAACGCGGAGCTAAATACTTCCTCTTTCAAAGATAAGCTAACAATGGTTCAAGGTTAAGGTGTGCACACATGCAGTTGTTTATGCGCCAAACCAGATGTACAGTATGCGTCAAAAATTTGTAACAGTATTTATGGCAAGACTAAGTAGAGAGAAGCATTTCCTAATACAGAGCATTTTTGGAGGAGAACAGAATATCGTTTTCATTTGAAACCTTCAAAATGTATTTCTGTTCACTATAACAAGGCTTATGCACAGACAGAATGTAGTATTGTCACAACGAATTAGCTTTTCATTTACTGAACACATTGTAAATATTAATGATTCTTTTGTTTATATTCATATATCTGGAAAAGATAAGTTTGTTTTGTATAAGCAGAGGCAAGATTTTGTGGTGACAATTATTTATAAAATTTGCATTAATAATTTTAATTGGTGTTTTGTGGAGAATATTTTACCATAAATATGCATTAATTTCATGCAAATTTTCGAGGAGAATTAATGAGTAATGACATGGCTGAAATGAAAAGTAACAGGTAACTAGAGTAATACAACTGTTTGAACTCATTTTTTCCAAATTAAAATATTATATTTGAAATCAGCAGAGAGTAGGTAACGTGAATAAAATCAAATATCACACATCAGACATTGCTAAACTGCAGCGTAAACAAGCTGTTAGATAAATCCTTTCATGGAAGTGTTGAAAACAGTGTTGTTGTATAAATTAAATTAATTGGGAGTCGATTAATAACACTAAACAACACTCCCGGTTCCGGGAAAATTTAAAAGTGAGTGTTGTTTTGTGTTATTAATCGACACCCAATTAATTTAATTTAAGTTGTTAGATATTATACAAATAAAAATATTTAGTAATTATATTCCACTTATCTTAAGAAGTTGATGACAATACTTCTATCTTCTTTATTTCTTTCCTCTAAAAGATAATACATGTGGAGAAAGCATTTTTGAGGTGCTATACATGATAGCTTGTAAATGACTTGCCATGGGAAAAATTACCAATTGCAACTGATGCTGTACCGTCTAAGATTGGCCATATTAATGGTTTCATGGGAAGCTTAAATTCCTATTTAGCTGAAATTGGACTTTCTAATGACGTAAAACTGATACACTGTGTAATACACAGAGAAGCTTTATGTGCAAAGAGTGCAACAATGAATAATGTTATGTCAATAGTAGTAAAAACTGTAAATTTGATTAAAGCTCACTCTCTACGGCACCCACAATTTAAGAATTACTATCAGATAAGGGATCAGATTATTCAGATTTAATTTATTTTTGCCAAGTCAGATGGTTAAGCAGAGGAGATATGCTTCACTGGTTTTTAAATATCCTCCCGAAAGTAGACGAGTTTGTAAGGAAGCAAGGTTGTCCAATGAAACATGGATCATAGATCTTGCCTATCAGATCTATTCGATCATTTAAGTCAGCTAAACATCATTTTACAAGGGAAGGATCGCTGCATAATTGACATGGTGAGCGCCATTAAAGCGTTTATGAATAAACTGGAGTTATGGGAGCAACAGCTTCACAAGGCAGATTTATATCACTTTCCTCTACTTAAATCAGCTTCAAATGTTACATTTGAAACACAAGACTAATACCAGCAAGTTATGATAAAGCTGTATTTTGAATTTGCAAACAGATTTTGTTATATAATTGGAATGGAAATGGAATTATTAATTCTAAGTAATCCATTTTTCGTAAATGCAGAAGAAGTGCCATCACATTTGCAATAGGAGATTATAGATCTGCAGCAAGATAAACATTTGAAAAGCTGTGGAAAATCTGGATTAGAACTATATAAAACAATCAACTAGCACATGTATTCCAATTTAAAATGTCTTGAGTCTGTGCATGGCTGCAATGTTTGGAGGGACATACAGATTTGAACAAGTTTTCTCTGTTGAGAATAATACCAAGAACAAAAAAGATCTATTATAGGTGATGTGAATCTGACCTGTACATTACGTTTAAGTGTATCTAACATAGAGCCCAATATTGACAAGTTAATAGCTAAGAAAAATGGGAACTCCACTTAAATTATTAACAAAGAAATATTAACATGTAGCTATAAAAGTATAATTCACAATGGAATTCAATACATATTGTGCACATAAAATTATGAATAAATATTTTAAATAAATAAATTTATTTTAAATTATTTTTAAATTATATAAAATTATTATTAAAAATATAAATATTTTTTCCGATTTCATTTCTGGAATAGTAGTCATATGCAAGTCCCAAGTTTTTTATTTTTCGCCACCAGCTTTATGTTAGATGGAATTTACATCCTTGGATTGTAACATCAGTTCACACTTCTTTTCCAGCATTCATGATGTTTCTTCAGAGTCAGAAAACATTGTTGATGGAGAGAATTTCAGACCTCGCTTATGACATTTATCAACAACTGTTAAAAATACCTGCTGATATGAAGAAGTTTTCTTGTCTTTCAACAAAGAAAAATACCATTGGAATGTTATGTCCAGTAACGAGCCCATGGATTGTAAATAGCTGGCAAAAGAAACCTTGTGGAATGCTTGAAAGTTCCATCAACATATATTGTGTCACACTGACTGAGTACTTTGAGGTTTCCAGTTTCACAAAATATCACAAAGTACTTTCTGTCTGAATTTTGTCACTAGATGGTGCCATGGGTTAGGTCCTCTTGAATATCCAGGATATCTATTTCTTCAGTGGAAAAGGTTTTAATAAAACTTTTGCAACTGTTAACATTGCATGTCCATCGTGCCACCCCACTTTTTAAATCTGAAAGTGTAACCGTTCTGAAGTAGAATTTTCATTCCTGTCCTACTCTCCGTAATTTCAGTCTCGTAGGAAAACATGTTAACTGTCTACTTGTTTGCTGTATGTTGAAAGAAATCACGGAAAATTTAGGCATACTTATTCCACCCCACCTGCTGGCTAATTACACTGGTTTCTTGGGAGACTTGCGGGTTGTTACCTGTTAAGCTTGTGGGAGGCTTGGGGGTTGTTACCTGCTAAGCTTAAACTTACCTGGGTACGGGACGCTTCGGTCCTGCACTCACATCAGGTGATCTGGGTGGCTAGAAAACTGGTCCTGGCCTTCCTATTCAGTGACCAGGGTGTGCTATATAAGATGGTTGCAGATGATAATTGATCTGTGTTGGAGTACCATCGTGTGGGAACTACATCATTAATCGCTCTTGCAGTGATACCTTGGCAAGGGGAACTCGTGCAGAAGTTCCAGGTAGCGTGTTACTGTTAGATGACCCTTGAAGAATAGTGGTCCAACAAGATGGCCACCCAAGATTCCACACCAGACATTCACTCTGTACTGCTCTTGAAAAGCTGTCTCCCTTAGGTCCAGTTGCATAAAAGATAATCCAAGTTCAAGCATATGAAAATGATCTTCAGTCAAGCTGAACTTAGAATTTTGGTTGTATAAACATTGATCGAAGTTCATGGCTTCTTGATCTAAGATCAAATCTAACTGGTGAATTTTCTCCAGTTAACTTGATTGAACTTAGAGTAGCAGAACTGCAGAATTTACACAGTAGTTTCTGAGATGAAATAAGTAGTGCAGCTTTAAATAAATAGAAAATAAAGCATTTTTTGTGGTTACTTGCATAAATAATTAGCCTCTTTATTTTACAAATGTACGTTAAAGATGCATTGTTTGTGTTCATAAACTATACATTTTTATTATTTTCAGAATTCAGATTACTCTGATATCTCTGATGATTAGAATTTTCAATTTGATAGGTCTCCTCTTGTTTTCCAACATAGAGGAAATCTCATCTCAGAACTAAATGACAAAAAATTCAAAATGAGATTTCGACTATCAAAGCATGTAATCGAAGAACTGGAGGATAGGTTACATGCACAATTAACAACACAAATCCTGAGGAAATACGCTGCAAGATTTAAAGTTAGTGGAATGCATCTTCTCTTTTGCTTGAACTTCCATTTTTATATACAAATATAATAATTTGTAACTTAAAACTTCACTTATTTTCCATTTTTTTTTTTTATATTTTCCAGCTCACAGTATTGTAAACAGACGAAAATGAACAAGATGTACATTGGGCATATAATGGAGATAAAGTAAGCAAAATGATTAACTTTTGATAAATACTGTTTCAATATGGAGTAAATTCTTATACTGTTTATTTAAAATAACATTATTTCTAGGACAAATAACCATAAAGCGAAAGATTTATTTAGTTTTTGTTATGTCTAGATTGGCTACTCTCTGCACTTGAATTAAACATAGTCGGATAATTCTCGAATCCTTTCGATACAACACAAAAGTTGCAACCTAATTGGCGATGTTACCGCATTTGTTTTTGTGATCTCAGATCAGTACTGAATGGCATTCATCTGATCTAAGATCAGCATTTTACAACCCACGCGCGTTTGTAAACTTAGTTCAATTTTGATCTTTGGTTATAAATGAACAGCGGTTAGCGATTTTTATGCAACCGGGCCTTAGTCAGTGAGGATTATCAACACTCTTTTAATCCATATTGTGAGGATTTACAGTCCCATTGTTGTGGAACCCTAATTCATTCCAAAACAGGATCCTGGACAAACCCAATATTTGCCATTTAGCCCAGCATTCATTCATAGAAGTTCACTCAAGCTTCAAAATCTCTCCATGGAGTGCTTGGGGTATGAGTTAATGATATGGATGAAACTTACTGGCTTGCATATCACAGGAGATTGGCTAATGCTTGCCTCTTGTGGAACTGCTCTTTTACTAGAATATGGATTCTTTCATATGGCATCCACAGTAGCATTGAATGTCACTGGTGCATCTCTCACTTGAGGTATCCTTGAAGTGACATTGTTGTATGTACTGTCCGGCCGCTGTATCTCCGGCTCTGACGTTTAGTGGCTGCAGGAGGTTGAGGGGGAAGGTTAATAGTACCAACATATAATAATGAGTAATTGAAAACATATCATCAGAATTATCTTTATAATGAGAGTATAGGACTCTATTAGCTTCAAAACATTGAAATCCAGCTTGTAATTTCATTATCATGCAAGATATTCTTTACAACATCACTCTATTCAAATATTTCGTTCACACTTTACACGCACACCAACTGCTTGTGTTGGTGGTACTGGGAGTCTGTACATCCGGTGTTGTGGTCAGGAAGTTAAAACTGTCTGCTAGCGCCAATCAGCGTTGTCTCTGCTGGGCGTGGCTTGCAAATCCAGCACCGTGTTGCCGCTGCAATTTTGTGTGGACCACGTGGCTTTTAGTTGCTTTTGGATCCCGCGCTGGTGGTTTGTTTAAGTTTTTGTGTGTGCATGAATTCCGATTTCTAGCGTCTGTAAGTCTTATTATTATTGCTATTATAGTAATATGGCTACTGGTTCATCAGAATTCAAGAAAAGAATTGGCTCTTATAAGAGCCAAAGCCGTGAATTTATATTCAGGCTACGTGAGTACTTCGAGAAGGAGCGGGACAATGGTGGACCTCTACTACCTGTTACCAAGGTGCTGGACAGAGTTTGTGACGCCTTGAAGGTGGGAAAAACCACAGTGAAGAATGTGACCAAGGAAAAGTGCCCAGCCATTTTCAGTTCGCCGTCTGCAGTTCTGCATACACCGGGAAAGCAAAGGCAACAATGCAGCCTTAAAGCTTCACTTGATGCTTTTCAAAAGGATGCTATAAGGCGACATGTATATCAATATTATATGAGAAAGGAATTTCCCATTCGTGCGAAGTTGCTGTGTTCTTTAAAGGAAGCTGGCTTATTCGATGGCGGAAAAACCAGCCTAAGTAAAGTACTGAAAGAACTAGGTTTTCAGTTTAAAACTTTTTCTGGGAGGAAAGCTGTAATGGAAAGAAGTGACATAGTTGCATGGAGAGGCAGATTTTTGCGGGAAATTCTAAAAAGCAATCCCGAAAAGGTGGTATGGCTTGATGAAACGTGGGTAAATGCAGGACACATTAAGACACAGGCATGGACTGATGACACTATTGCAGGCACAATGAAAGTGCCAGTTGGAAAAGGAAGCAGACTGATTTTGCTCCATGCTGGTGGTGTACGTGGTTTTATTCCAGGAGCAATGCTCTTATTCAGATCAAAGAGCACGCGTGATTATCACGAAGAAATGAATGGAAATACATTCAAAAACTGGTTCCAAGAATTTCTTCTGCCAAAGATCAGTGCCAATTCAATTATTGTTATGGACAATGCGTCATACCATTCAGCTCAATTAAACAAAGCACCGACAATGTGCGACAGGAAAAGCGTCATTTTGCAGTGGTTGGAGAACAAAAACATACCTGGAGCGTCCGCAGAAATGACGAAAGCAGAACTCCTGCAAATTGTAAAACTTTACAAGCTACGTTTCTGCACTCATGAAATAGACAGTATTACTGCTGCTCACAGTTACATTGTAACCAGGCTCCCTCCCTATAACTGTCATTTCAATGCCATTGAACTGATTTGGGCACAAGTGAAAGGTTATGTTGCAGAACATAACACAACATTCCGCATTTCTGATGTTGAACTATTAGTGCAAAATGGAGTTAAACAAGTGACCCAGGATAACTGGAAAAGTGCCGTGGATCATACTTGGAAACTTTTAAGACAAGCCAAGGAAGACGACGGCATAGTGGAAACATGTGTGGAGGAGCTGATAATTTCATTCAGTGAAGATGACATAAGCAGCGACTCCAGTGATGAAGCCGCGATGAGTTAAGATGATGAAGATATGGATATTTACGAGGATTGCGGCGTCTTCCCACTGGACTGAATGTAAGTTTTTTAATAGCCAATTTCAGTAAACGTAGCTTTTTGTTATTTCTTTTCCAGTAAATGGTATATTGTCTCCATATGCAACTATTCTGGGATCATGTATATACACATTGTCCACGTACATTTATGAAGTTACGATCTGCAAATGCGTGAAATATTTAAAATACACATGTTCCTCTGCTTGAAATTCCCGCTAAAGAACTGGCAACAGCGCTCTTCCCCCTCTCGAGAACTGTCAGATCCGGAGATAGAGCGGCCTGACATGTCGTTCAATTCTGGAAGGCTTTTGAGTTTAGTTGCCATCTATTGAGATCTCTTGTGGTATAAAAACTGAGATTTAGGCACATTTACTCTTACCCCTTTATAGATAAGGACCATGTCAATATACAGTACATGCATGTTTTCTTGAGCGCTGGATTTACGTTGTGGTGCGGGCAGAGGGGAAGAAGTGAGAGCTAACGCTCTTTTGTTTCTGCAGTATGGTCAACCTTGAAAAACTCAGTTCAGCAAAATAGGGTGTAAGATAAGCGAAGATATCACAAGTAACGTTGCATCCTCTGAAAACATTCCTTAGTTTTGCCCACGCCAGCTCAATTGCATTCAGATCACAGTTATATGGAGGTAGACACATAATAATGTGTCCAATTTTGAGAGCCATAACATCCACAAATGTTCATACAAATATAAATAATTTTCAAGTAAATGTTAACCACCACACTCGTAACAAGGATAAACCGGCAATTTGAGCGCACCAAACGAGCCTTTATGAAGCAAGCTTTAACTACAAAGGGATAATGTTATATAATAAACTTCCAAATTCATTTAAACAAGCCACATCATTAAAACACTTCAAGAATAAGGCTAAGAAATTTTTGCATGCACACTGTTTTTATACAGTTGATGAATTTTTAGAACTATAACCATGTAAATGAGCACTGGGAGCATAGTACATTCACAAACCTGTAATATTTATATTATGACATTTCTTGTGGTAAATTAATCTATGCAAATACCACATGAAACCATAGAAAAGCTGCTTACTGTGTATATTGTATGTAATAAATTTGACTATATACTCTATGTATATACTGTGTACATTTGAACGTGTCTCATAACCTGTATATGTTGTCAAGGATGAACTAAAAGTCTAATTCTAACATATGATTGTTGTAAACTGGTTAGCTAATTAACCTCGAAATTGATCAAAATGAAATATGGCGGACATGATAAAGCTTAGTGTATTAGCTAGATGTCAGTGTATAGCACATTTAAAATTTCAGAGTTGTCCTCTATATTTACGGAGTTAAACGAAACTTACGGAATGAGGACTTGGAATCCGATCGCTCTTCTTATCACACGCATACTGTACACATCTGTCAGATACATAGGAAAAGACTGGTACAAATTTTGTGTGACAGCATACATATTAACCCTTCCATTACAAAATTTATACAGTCAGAACCATTTAGATTATAATTGAATTAGGATCTTGGGATTAAAAAACTACATTATTATGTAATTGGCTTCCAAGAAGGAAGGAAAGAAAAACTCGAACAATGTTGAGATTCAGACCCACGCTCCTGAGCACAAATGCTCACCAGCATAATTCCGCTCGCCTACTAGGGCACTGGGTTCAGACAACCTTTGGCATTAAATTTTGGCTGTCTGCCATACATCATGCCAATCACCTCAACTTTGCTTTGTTATATCCTTTTAGGAGTGTTTTAATTCTTTATTGGAATCCACCATGACTATTAGAATTGCTTAAGTTATTTATGTACAAAGGCTATTTGAGATGTATGTGTCTTAGTTTACACCAAAATTGCAATAAACCTTTCTTTAATAATCTGTGTATTTTGAATCTACAGTGCCTATTGTAGATTATAGGCATGATCCTAATTTATCGTATCTGTCCTGTCTCAAATTATATAATTTTGCCATTTTGTTTTAATGATTCTATACTGAAAACACATGATTGGTCTATTTCTTTATCCAGAGGGATTGATTGAGTTGAGTAGTATACACAATAACATAAAAGTCTGTGAAATCTGTTAAAAACATGGAATCTGTGAGCAAATGATTCGTATGGTTTGAAATGTGCTTTAGTGTGGAGTACCTTATGTCCCTTAAACCACTTTTCTGCTGAATACTGAGCCTGTGTCTACCTAAAAAAATTCAAGTAATAAGTTTGCAAGGGAGCAAAATGAACTTAAGTGCAGTTGGTGCTTAAAGGGTGACCTATCCAAAATCGGTAGGGAAGTTGATTCACCTGGTAAAAGACGATGTCTTAAGCAGAGGCTATGTGGGTTACAGGCTGTTTAAATGTTCACATCCCTTAAATCACTATTACAGTCTGATTTTTAAAAGAAGATACGTGAAGGTCATCAAGCAAGGGACCCAAAGGGTAAGAAGGGAAGGTCGTTGCTATGGAAATGTAAACAAAGGTTGCCAGATTGCTTACACTGGTGAATCACATACTTCTCAGCTGAGTCATCGCTAGTTGTATGCGGGAAACAGTTTGCTTCAGTATTCAGTTGCACAGTGTATTGTTAGCCTACTTGTTAAAACACAATTAAAATACGTTTTTATGGAAATAAGATGTAGTAGCAGTAGGATTAGAGGTGGACTGAGGAATCATGGCCCAAGGCAAAGATCAGCTTACCGTCGGGTTGTTACATTGCATAGCCAAGCTAGAGAATTTGTCTGTTCTCTTAGAGAATTGTTCCAACAGGAAGACAAGAGTTTGCTCCTTATCAATGAACAGCTTATTCCTTTTATCTGAAAGCGACAGTCCCATGTCAGTAGATATGCTTGCATGTAAAAGAATTCCTGTGGGTCAAAATTCCGGCATATCGGCGATGTTGCTATGAACATGTCAATTGACAAAGTCGTTAACAATAGTATATTGCGATACTAATGTATATGGAATGAGGAAAGGTTTGAGAAACGAGACGCTTGCACAGAGTTTTTTCAATTCTCGAGATTCTGTTATGTGCTTACCACATGTGTATTGCACATTATTTTTTGCATTACGTATATTTATATCAATCTGAATTTTAGTAGTTAAGATATTAGCTGAAATATTAATAAATATAATTGAAGATAAATGTTAGATTTTAGAACATAAATTGCCTATATGTGTTTCTATGGAGAAATACTTACTGCATTGTGCGGGAATGTCAACTTACGATACATAGCAACAATAGCGGTTAAGTATGGAATATTAGTTACATAGTGCAAATGTTGTTTAAAAGAACTCACATGTGAAGATGCTACAACAGAGTGAATGCGTGAACAACTTATTTCTGTTTTTAAAGTAGGCTAATACATATTAACTGTGCATGTTTTTGTTGAGATGAGATAACTCAAACCCTTGTTTATGTTTCGAGTGTTGAGAGGATCAGGAAAGGGGATCTGCTGGGCAACATTGCAGCACCCTCGTGGAAAAACAGATGACTTACACGTATCTTCTTTTAAAAATCAGACTGTTTTTTTTTTTCCATCTTACCATGGACCTTTTTCCAATTATGATTCATTTGTGTACTTTGTATACCAAATTTTACTATTTTCCCATAAAATGCACGTGAGTAGGGGGCTTGTTACAGGTTTACAGCAATGGAGCTATGTACAGTGCTTCATGGCAGATTTAAACTGTTAAAAATTTTCACCATTTTCATACCCGAGTATTTAATTCTCTATAAATTAAGTTCAGAGTAATTAATTTAGTAGTAATTTGATGATAATGTTGCAAAACTTCTTGCTAAATATATATATTATCTGTTCTGTCTTGGTGTGGGTTGTGGCTGTCAAATCAAAGCACTCACAACCTAAGTGGACTGTATGAAGTAGTAGTGAATTGCCAGGAGAATGAATAGTTGAAGTTTGCCGTGACCCATTTAATTTCCGTTCCCAAAGACATATACTTTTACATTTCTGTAATTCACACAAACAGCCTCTATATGTCAAATATCGAATGTTGGCTGAGTCTGTTCCTAACTTAAACAGTGAAAAAAAGTAACAATAAACTAAATTGCAGCTGCTGCAGACATGCTTATTGTTGCTGGCTTCCTTCACTCGACTGTAACAAAAATTAAACAGTGCTTGCTTCAGTATGCACTGCATAACTCAGATTACCAGTTTGGAAACTAGAAAAATAGTTTACTTCAGTTACTTTCACTCCATAATGACATGTGGAGTCATACTATGGGACAACTGAGAAGGGTGGAAGACTATCTTAAGTGCCAAAAAATATCATACGCATCATGTCACAAGTCGGACCAAAAGAATTGTGTAGGAATCTATTTAAAAAACATAAAATATCAACATAACCAGCACAATATCTTTGAGTTAATGAAATACATCCACACAAATTATGATAAATTGTACGATTCACAATATCAACATTGTCATAGAACCAGAACAAAAAGTAACCTAAAACCAACCACACATAGGTTAGCATTATATGAAAAAACTCTACTTTATGCAGGAATAAAAGCCTAAAACAAACTGCCAACCCAAGTGAAAACCTAAAAGGATGAAGGAGTATTTAACAAGAAATTGAACTTGTTATTAGACAAGGCCTATTATTCAGTAACTGTATACATATGTGACAGTATATAACCTTTATATTTTTTTGATTGATGTTTATCTCCAACTGTAAAGCTTTTTACATGGATCGTCAATTTGTATATACATAAAATTAATTTAATTTTAAATTTAATTTTGTAGAAGTAGTATGTACTATATGCGCATGTTTTCTTGAGCATTGTATTTACAGTGTGGTGTGGACAGAGGGGAAGAAGAGAGGGTTTTCGCTTTTGTTTCTGCAGTGTAGTCAACCTAGAAAAGCACTGTTCAGCCAAATTGCGGTAAGATAAACGAAGATATACGCCGAAGGTGTGAAACGTATGGACAAACAATAATTTGAACTTCATCCGATAAGCTGTATGTTTATGTATTTACTATGTTATGAAACATATTAAAGTAGAAAACAAATATTACGACTGCTATAAACACTCACTCATTTTGTGATTCTTTAATTTGCGAGTCCGCTGCATCATTTCATCGCTGGTATCCTCTGATGTGTTAATGATAATTTTATCAATTGCCTTTTCTAGTACTCCACTGTTTCTCCAATATTGCATTTGCAGCTCTTGGACCTTCTTGCAGTAACCTTCCCAATCTGTCGCTTTTATAGGAAGTTTCCGCAGATTTGTGGCTCTCCGGTTAACATTGTGTCCTCTAGAAACATTGTTTATGTTTGTCCACGCCAGCTCTGCATTCAGATCACAGTTATACGGGGTACACAAATAATAGTGTGTCCCCTTTTGAGAGCCATAACAACCACCACATACGTCTTGCTCTTAGATAGCTAATAATTAACCTCAAAATTGCTCAAAATAAAAGACGTGCATGTGAAAGCTTAGCATGTTAGCCACTAGATGTCAAGAGTGTATAGCGCATCTAATGTTTCAAAGTTGTCATTTGTGTTCACGGAAGTAGGCGAAACCTTCCAAATGAGGAATTGGGGTCCGAATGCTCAAATCGTGCGCATGTAGTAGATGCATCTGTATATATCGTATCATTGTAACCTAGTTTTTATGAACTTGTAAATATGTTGACAAGTCACTGCTTACGGAGCTTTTGCTCATTCTGTATGTAACCATTTGTGACAATAAAGCATGTTATCTTGTTACAAAAAAAAAAAAAAAAAGTCTGCGAACTCCTTTAAACACTATGTGGCCAACTATCACTGAAAATTATCCATTTTCACTTTCTCTGGTTGGTGGGTGTGCAATTTTCAAGTAAATCCTCCCCTACACAAGGTCTAATGATTTTGATTTTACATGAAAAATTGATTTTCTCAAAATATATCGCTACTTACTCAAATGTAGTGTGTGTCTTGAATTTCCTGAGAATACCATATGAAGTCCTCTTCATTTGGAAGGTATAAATAAGAGACAAAAAACATGCTGTGACAAAAAAATGTGTAGATCTATGAAACACAGTTTATTTCAAATAACATTTCGTGTCATCAGCAATTTCTGAAGTTCTGTTTTTATTGGTTACATTTTTCAATACTTTCCCACTGTCATGAAGCTACCTAATGGCCAGAGATGCTAGTGTGGCTATCTGTGTTTAGGTGCAGCTAATGGCTGATCTTCCTCTGAGCAGCAGCCATTGTATGTTACTTCCGTTCTCCAGATGATTCATTTTGTCCCTCTTAAGTAGATTCCTTTTCCAGAATGTTCACTTTCTATTTGACTAGTACCCAGAAAGGACAGTTGGCAGTGAAGTTGAATAGAGATTAGTGGGCAGTGCTAAGTGCAGTTCAATTATGAGTTGTGACTCAGCGCTTTAGTTATGATTCAATTTGACAGATCAGTTGTGTTTTATTCTAGTGTGTGTAACAATAATAAAAAATGCTTCTAGCAGCAACTGGTATTTTCATTTGTTACAATACTTTGTATTGAGGTGCTGTCACTTTACATTGCTTCTTATTATTTCAGGAAAAAGTATAAAATTTCAAGGTCAGCAAATATTAACCCACATTTTAAGCATTTGACTTTTACTTCAGCCTCCTGTAGCTACAATGAAATGGCTAGTGAAAACATGTCTAAGTTGGCTACAAAATAGGAATGAACATAAGGTGGGGATAGTCGTGGCTGTACTATGGCTATTAGCCAATATGGTACATGCAATGTTGTACAGTTAAGCACGCATACTGGCTCGCTTTGCCGAAGCACACAGCTAATTTCTTTGCGCACTCTAAAGATACCAATTAAGGAATTATTTTGTTTTTCCCATGTTACAGAGCTATTTTTTCTGAGGATTACTGTCTAAACACTATGTTTGTAGGACATCTTGTGTCGGAGATATGGAAAGATAAGGTGCTTGACTAGAAAGAAAAGAATTATTAACTGTCAGTGAAGAAAAGCACACAGATGCTATACTGAAGTTGTATTTTGTACCTTACATTCAGTAAAGTGGTGATCTTTTAAGAGTGTGCACATGCTTTTTAAAGTTAGTAAATATACCGCTTAGTACTGGTGCGCCTAGTAGTAACTGTGAAACAACTCATAAGATTTTATATAAATAGACTACAAATATTTTTGTTAATGTGTATTCCTTTTTCAAACATATCAATTAAACATATTTTCGAAAGTACAAATTTCGCTCGGAGTTGAGAATTAATGTTACAAGCTTGTCACGTGAGTGCTCATTCTGTGACGAACATTGTTAAAGTAGGCAAACAGTTTACCAAATTAGGAGAAATTTCCATATTTAGATCTTCAGGGAAACATCAGGCAACTAAAAAACGTGCTACCAACTTAGACAATTTTCAAAAGTGTGTTTCACGTAGAACAATTTGAATTATTTGACAAGGGTGAATATCCAACTGCCAAAAGGCTGACCAATTTAATGAGGGGGGAAAATAGAATATACGGATTCTGTATCTTCTATGTATAATATTCTGAAATATCTTGGGTTCAAATATAGGAGAACCTGTGATGGTTGCAAATTTCTGCTTGAAAGTAGCGATATTGTTGCTGCAAGACTAAAATTTCTGCGCACAATGCATAACATTAGTACATGATATTCATGGTGTAAAAATTCTTCATAAATGCACATTCATATCTTCCGTATTTATTAAGTATTTTAATGAAACAAAAATTGGTTTAAAGTCCATTACAGGTAGTATACAAATATGGCATCATTAAAATATAAACTATATTCACAAATCATTGAAATGCCACTATTTTGTTTCACTGTAGCAAACACCTTATTTTGTAGAACACATCTGGTATGAATCATTTTGTTTTGTGTGCATATGAACGATAGCTATGTAAGCGAACTGTTCTCCAGTTCAAGGTTTTAAGGTTCAGATTGTGCTATGATCATTGTGTATGTTCTCACACACATGCTGAAATATTAAGTGAACTTCTCTGTCAGCATTGTATCACTGTACATCTCAGCTTCTGTATGATACTTGATAGGTTGAGACAAAGACAGATATACATATCTTTCATCTCTGTCACCCGCTAGCCGTGGAACTGGCAACACCAAGACAGTAGAATAACCGTATTGGCTCAACCCATGTTCATTCTTATTTTGTAGCTACTCTAGAATCATTTATTTTCATTAATGTGAAGTAGACAAATTTTTATATAAAAAGCTTCTAGAAGGTCAATATATATATGTGAATGTGATACATCATTTTAATTTTTTTTCCAGGTGCCGCAGGTTGTGTAGCTACCCTTTTACATGATGCCATCATGAATCCAGCAGAAGGTACAGCATTTTGAAATTGATGTATTTTCTTTACTTTATAAGACTAGAACATAATAAATACTTGTATGAGAGACAGCATAAATTAACACTAAGATAAATGCCCTGATTCATATCACACCATTCGCTCTTATCATTGCATGCTAATTTTAGCATTCTTTGCACTTATAATGTGGAAAACTTTGGATATTGATCTCGCTTAGTTTCCACTCTCATGAATTACTATACTCTAGACCAGCATGCGGCTCTTGACAGCAAGGTTAGAGTAAAATTAATATAATAAAGGGAAACTAACAACATCTCGAAGCCGGTGGAGAAAGGACAATCTTCCCCTGAACTTAATGACCCCCAGCGGTTGTTAGAGTTGGCTCCTTTTTTTTTATTACGTATGTCTAGCATTTACAAATGCTAAACATATCTTTACAAGGAAGAGAAAAGCTTATTTCTGATTTGTCCCAGACTGTATTTAACTTTCATAGCAGGTTGAAGCTTTTTGGAAAGTACCTTCAGACTGAAACATTTGCTCACTTCAAATGTTTGAAGAAAATTACTGAAAGCCTTCCTGACGTTCAGGTGGAAACTGAAGATTACTTGAGTAACATCTCGGGTCTTGCTGAAGAAATCAATGGTAGATTTAATGATTTAAGTTCACTTGAACCTTCATTTTCATTCCTGGAAAATCCTTTTGTTGTTGATGTGAGCAATGTCTGTCCTGTTTCATCACCAACAACAAGCTGTAGATTTGGAGCTACTAGAACTGCATGAGGATGAAGGGACTCAAACGAAGTGGTGTTCCTGGCATAACATTTTGGAAGAATGTTCCAGAAAAAAAATACCCTGTAAAAAAGATTGTGCTAAGACTCTTAATTTCAGTCTCTGGGACTCCTGATGTGTGTGATCACGGTACCATGTGCCCAGTACAAGAAGGCAAGCTAGAGGAATGTGTAATGTAATCACTTTTGCTGTCCCCACGGTGTTTATGCTCCCCTTCCCAGTATGACAAGGATGCTAGATTCGTTTAAAATGCACAGGTGCTTTTGATAGATAGTCAGCATGAAAAATGCAATGCCATGGCCAGGATTTTAACCACGGATCTCCTAGTTTCCATCTAGTTGCTCTAACCTATTGAGGTACCATTGCCAACTTGCCGTCACAACACTAAATTCTCCATTTGACTCGTATATTTCCTTGGTAGACCACTAGGGGCTCTCGCATTTGAGATACACCGTTTGTGGCAACTTACTATCGTAAGTACTTGAGTCCCAGGCTTCATCATTTAACTCTTATTAACTCTAGCCGTATAGTGGTTCAGATCCTGGCCATGGCATTGACTAGCAAAAACCTTAGCCTATAAACGGCTAGTGTGAAGAAATGGTTAATTTCCATCAATTAACTAAAATAATAAGAGTTACATGATGCAGCCTGGGACTCAACTACTTACGATAGTAAGTCGCCACAAACGGTGTATCTCGAATGCAAGAGCCCCTAGTGGTTTACCGGGGAAATATGAGTCAAATAGAGGATTTAATGTCGTGACGACAAGTTGGCCATGGTAGCTGAATGGGTTAGAGAGACTGGATGGAAACCAGGAGATCCGTGGTTCAAATCCTGGCCATGACATTGAATTTTTCATGTTAACTATCAAAAACCTTAGTCTATATATGGCTAGTGTGAAGACATTAATTTCCATCAATTAACTAAAATACGCAAGTGTTGTCACATAACTCACCCATGCATAATACCTATCACTACAGTTACTGCAACAAACATTAGATGTGGCAGCATGGGTAACTCATGCACTCTCACACACTCATTTCCTAGTAAACAGATCCACTAACAGAGCAGATAAACAGTTCAAACCCGAGAAGAAAGTGAGCATATTCGTTGCTAGGAAAGCAGGTCTTATTTTAGTTCTAACCCCTCTCCCCTTCATTCATCTCTAGCCTTCTTGTGATGCGTAGACAGTACTTAATGTTTAAATTCATCAAATCTAAATATGGATCTGAACTAACTGATGAACATTTAAGTGAACTTGTGCAAATTGCCCTTACCAATTATCAGCCAGATTTCAAAAAACTAACAGCAAAAATAAACATTCAAAAAAGCACTTCTCAAAAGTAAAATCTCATTCCTGTATGTGATTCTGAACAATAATGTTCTGTGTAGTGCAAAATGTAATTTTTCTTTTATTTGTTATAAAACGAAAAATGTGTCTTCATTTTATAAACCATTTTATAAACATCTCTTACATTGCTTCGAATTAGCTTCATAAATTTGCGGCTCCAAAAATTGAAGTTAGTGGCCACCCCTGTTCTAGACCACAGAGGCTCTAGTGAGGAGAAAATGTGATTGACCAACTTCTGTGGATGATAGGAATCATCCAGTAGGTAGAAAATTGAACATGTTTATTTTCATTTAGGCAACATTGGGGCAACATTAACCTAGTTTACAATGAAAGTTATTTAGAGAGTGTCTTATCAGGTAGAGAACCGAGCATGTTAGACTTTGTACACATGGAACTGCTTAGTGAAGTATTACAATGGAAGCTAAAGAAACGACGTCTGTATTCTGTGTTGCTGGCAGAGTCATATTTAACCAAAATGTGCCCTTAGGCCAAAAACAAAATACTGGCCCTCTTCCCCATGTTTACATGTTATGTAAAAAGTACAATTTGATCAAACTTCTGCGAGAATATATTAAATCATAGAAGAAAAATACTCAGAAAAACGAGTAACAGACCTATGAGTCACATCCATAAAGTGAGTTTTCTTGGAGCCATGAACAGAAACAAAACAAAAATTTGATTAAAAGGTTTATTGGAACAGATACAGCAAGTATTGAGGTAATATAATTTTGAGTCGAACTAGTACTCAGTGCTCCACTTATTGCTAGTATTTACCTAGAATGCATTTCGTTAGGATCTTTCTAACCTCATCAGCTGTTGTCAACTAATAGATGTTGGTTTGGAAGCAGAATCATGGAATAGAACGAGAAATCCACTTATTAAAAGGTGTCCAAGGTCCAGCTGCATTAACCATGTGGAAAAAATCTTCATAAAGAAATATGAAAGAAAATTGTTTAATTTTGACACTACCTTTGAAGAAAACCCAAAGTTCAAGTTCATCAAGATACCAACAGAGATGCACCTATCACCTCCAAGGAGTTCACCAAACCAACATCTATTAGTCAACCACAGCTGATGTTAGGAAGATCCTAATCAAACGCGTTCTAGATAAATACTAGCAATAAGTGGAGGTTTGAGTACTAGTTCGACTCAAAATTATATTAAGTATTGAGGTATTTATGAATATATTCACCACTGGCATTCAGACAGTTTTCATACCCTGGGACTAACTTTTGTAACCTTGTGTCATAGGATTCTGCCACTTAGTATTGAAACCACAACCATCTTCATTTGTCATTCTGAAAGTGTTGTCTCCTACAGGTAGGAATTTCTTTAGGTTCTGAAACAAATGGAAATCGGGTATCAGGTCTGAGCTTTAGGGTGGGTAATCAAACACCTCTGAATGTTTGCAAAAGCTCTATTATTGATCTGTGTGGCCAAGTGTTGCTGTGTAGCAATACATCACCAACATAAAACTTCGTGCATTGCCTGTTCTGAATAGGCTGTTGCAGGTTTTGCATTGTTTTACAGTAATGCCCAGCATTCACTGTCTCACCTCTAGTCAGGAATTCGACAGAAGAACTCCCTATCTTTTTCAGAATGCTGAACTCGGCACTTTCTATAGCGACAAAGTCTACTTGAGTTTTGTTTTGCAGTGAGAACCATTATGATAGTGCTTTGACTGCTAGTTTCTGGGGAATTGAGGGACTAACCTTGCCCTACATATGGCTAGCATGGAAGAATAATTAATTTCCATCAGTTAACCCTTTGTGCCGCATATCGTACATCAGCGTAGTAAAGCTGTATTTCCAGTAATATGTAGCAGTTTCTGGGCTTACTGGCCGTGGTCTAGTTGGAAAAACTGAAGTTCCTGACATTTCGCTCGTACATTTTCCGACTAGAACACGGCCAGTAAGCCCAGAAACTGGTACATATTACTGAATTGACGCCGGCCGTGAAATCCTAAGTTGTTACAAAGCTATATTTGTCTTCGGATGCCCTCTTATGGCATGCATCTTAACTTCTTGAAGGTTATCATTTATTTCCGTGTATGGAGAACCTGAGAAGCACTGGGGTACATTGCTATCAATTCTTCAGTATGTTAAGACTAAATATAAGTATTTGCATTTCCGGCTTCAGGCTGTCTCTTTGTTAGGCAGTAATTCGGTAACTATAGCCATGAAATGTCATGTAGGGCCTTCAGGGTGTAAACAGTATGTGTATAAACAGATATTGACTACAGACGAAGGGATAAAAGCCTCTATTTCGGAAGAATTACAAACGAAAGTGACTACTCCGAAGTGTCCTGGCTGGCAGGCTCAGAGCAAGACAGAGATATGGTACAGAGCATTAGCGGCAGTGTAGCAGTGATTTTGACATTAGCAATTCTTCTGTTCCGCAAAACATTCTGCCCCTCAAATGGTCATGTTAGCTCTCTTTTACAGAAATTGAAACATTTACATTCCCTCTTGGTATCTGCAACAATGTAGAAGTAGGTTGTGAAGAAATTGAATACTTAGTCTTTTTGTACACAGTAAATTTTGCATTTTATTGCATCAAAGGAAAATAAGTTGAATAAACAAGATAGAAGGGGAGACACAAATGAGAGGGAAATTAGGGCATTTTGGGGGATTTTTATCTGTATGGGAATAGTATATCTGTCCGAAACTGGAGAAAATTTTACAGACCATTTTTGTAACTGTCCCATTATAAAGCAGGCAATTACATTCCATCATTCTGAAATGCTTTCTCAGTATTTTCACATAAATGATGAAGCTAAACCAAAATGGAGAGAAGAGAATTTTATTCATATAAAATTCGGCCCGCACATAACAGTGTAAAGAAATTTAAAATGCATTATTATTCAGGCGTCAATCTCAATGATAAGTTTCAAAGGAACGTTTATGCCCAAGAAATCTACAAAATAGGGAATGAAAGCATGGGATATTGCAGCCAGCAATGATGGGTATTTTCTAGACTGTAAGGTGTAAGCTTGTTCTAGGGGAACCTGTTATTTTGGATATGTCCAGACACTACTCAGATTGGTGGTATAATTATTTTTACAATTTTTTAGCTCCAAAATACTAATTAAAACTGTGCTTAAAAAAAGGTGTATGCTTGTGGTATAACACGAACAGCATTGCTAAATGTCTAAAACTGAAGTGAGGCGAATCTTGTAAACTTAAAAACGAGGGGTGACTGCAATTGTTTGGCATAAAACTGGAGACATTTTGCTATTCTCTTTAAATTCAGATCTAAGAACAGACAGTGAGGTAGTAAGAAAAAGCGGCTCTTCTTTCTAATATGTGACGCAGGTTTTTTTTTTAATTCCTTCACACTTTTTGATGTTTTTATACACAACAGTGATTTTTAATAGCATTTCTTTCTCAGAAACTATTTGTAGTTGGTTTATTAATACTCGTGACTTACTTGTTTATATTTATGAGAGACTAGTTTCAAAGACATTCGCCTCCATTTTCAATCTCTTTCCAACTGGAATCTGTTGTTGTCTGCTCTCCCTCTGGTGGTGGAACTATGAACTTCTTTGTCAAATTATCTACTGGTGGGATTTCAAAGTTCATTACACGATCCTTATTTTTCCATATGAATAGGTTCTCCCATGTTGTCAATTTATTTTGGTTTATCACTCCTTTTAATAATTTTGGATTTGGATCAATGTCATGGTTTTTGTTCCAAAAATGAAATGCTACTGCTGACTTATCTTCTTGTTTCAATCTGATGTTTCTAAAGTGCTCTTTGACTCTGGTTTTTAGATTTCTTTTAGTTTGACCTATGTAGCATTTTTCACAATTCTTACAACTTATCTGATATATTCCGGATCTGTTAACTGATGGGATTTCATCTTTTGTTTTTGAATTTAGAAATTTTAAAATTGAGTGTCTATTGGTAGGTGCTCAACACCAACATTTTGTTGTATCCATTTTCTTCTGCTATGTGTAGTATTGCTTTTTGTTCTTTAAAATATTCTTTACTTTTTAGTGCAATTTCGTGTTGGAGGGCATTCTTTTAACGTTATTTATTGTTTGTTTATTTACTTAATGCATAATGTAACCATATTGAAGAGTTCAGTGCAGCCAAACTATGCTTGTTTCTCCATTGAACACAATGCTGCCAACAGTCTTAGTTGTCTCGAAATTACACTATCTATCAGATGAACTCAACGCACACTATCTAGCAGACGAACTGAAAGTAGTACCTAAATCTAAACACTAAACGCACACAGTAGTCCCTAATTTACACTAACTACCTAACTAGACTAAACACACACAATAGTCCCTAATTTTCACCAACTAGCTAACTAATTACGCTAAACATCGTTACACTGCAGGGTAGACGTGCCTAATGTCTATAATTAATTCTTGAAATGTGTCTGCTGACCAGTTTTTGCAGTCATTGTGCAACAAATACTCAGAAATATGAGCATCCACACTGTCCTTACGAATGCTGCCCCTTTTTAGACAATGCCGTAGTCCTCGCCAGTGTAACTTATGTTATTTGTGTGCACATTTGTTACTGGGTCGACAAAGTGCATTGAGTGATTTACTGCAAGGTGTGCAGCAAACCCTCCAGTCATCTACACATAGTACCCCTTCCAGGCATCAGTGTGAATGGTGTTGGTGAACTCTACGTGTTCTGCAATTGCATCCCTTCTGTTGGGGCATATTGTCATCCGCACCTCATTCATTTCCACGTCGATCATTCCCAGGATCCAGTTGCCCTCTATGACATGCCCACAATGAAACTTGCGCTGCCTTATTTTGCATTCGTCGATTTGAACGACATGGCCAGGACTGCAGATGTCTGGGGCATTTTTGCAGAGGTTGGCTACAAGTGTTACATATCTCTCTCATGTTGGCTGCCATACCAAAACCAGCTGGTCGTCTGCTTGCGCATGTGCATACGTGCACCTTTGGTCTTGGAAAATATTCTCGTGTCGCACAAAAGAAAGTTTCTCCGAAAAAGCATTAAGAAGAAGGAGAAAGTGAACATTCCATAACATAATGCTGTCATAAATTAGCTTCATGGTATATGGGGTGTAGACCTGAAGGCAATGCTAAGGGTAGGGAAGGCAAGCAAAAATAGGTGAAAATATCAATTTTACTTTGTTGTAAAGGTATCTATTACAAACAGTATCATCATTTGTGACTTGAGCAACAGACCTGTTTGAATAGCACATGGAAACCAACTGCAGCAACATAGGAACAATTGTGTAAAGTAGTTGATCGGAAACTTCACTCATGCAAACCTACGTGGTGCAGAGGAGCGTACCTAATGCTGTAACATCCTCTTCATTGCTTCATAATTTTATAAAGATTCAGGGTCGAGTGAAAACATGTGTTCTATGCTCAGCAAAAAAGCATGGAACTCAGTCTGGCTCCTGAGTTTATCTCAATTAAGACTCAGGTAGAATCTCAAGGTTTCGTCTTTAGTTCCAGAAACCTTGAAGACTATAACCGCCTCTTCATCTTGGCAGAGCTAGAACACGCTCTTTCGTCATCGCGACTGACAGCACCAGGACCGGACGGAATCCACGTTCAAATGTTACAACATCTCTCACCTGAAGGTAAGGCATTCCTGCTCGAGGTCTATAACCGTGTTTGGGTTGATGCCACGTTTCCTGATAAGTGGCGAGAAGCTACCATTATACCTATCTTGAAAGCTGGCAAGGACCGTCACCTCCCTTCTAGCTACCGCCCTATTTCCCTCACCAGTTGCGTATGCAAGGTGATGGAACGCATGATAAATGGGCGGTTGGTATGGTGGCTGGAAACGCACAACCTACTGAATAACATCCAGTGCGGTTTCCGACGACGCCGTTCAACAGTGGATCATCTTGTGTCCATGTCGACACAGATTATGAACGGATTTCTTAAGAACTGTCAAACAGTCGGAATATTTTTTGACCTTGAAAAGGCTTATGATACGTGTTGGCGGGCAGGGTTGCTACGTACTCTGCACACCTGGAATATACGTGGACGCCTACCACTCTTCCTTCAGGAATTCCTGAAAGACCGCGTATTCCGAGTTAGGGTTGGCTCGGTTTTTTCGAATCTTTTTGTTCAAGAGAACGGTGTACCACAGGGATCGGTACTAAGTGTTACGTTGTTTGCTATTGCGATTAATTCTATCTCGAAATGTGTACCTCCAGGTGTCTCGTCATGCCTATTTGTAGACGACTTTGCCGTCTACTGTACATCTCAGCGCACTCCGTTTTTAGAGCGCCGTCTTCAGACCACCTTGGACAACCTTAAGAGTTGGAGTTTAAAAAACGGCTTCCGATTTTCCGCTGAGAAAACCATCTGTGTAAACTTCTGGCGTCAGCAGAGTCGACTACCTCCAAGGCTCCGGCTAGGCGCTGATCTACTACCTTTTGCAGATGAGACGAGGTTCCTTGGATTGATATTTGATAGAAAACTTAGTTGGTCGTCGCATATAGCACAACTGAAAGCACGATGTGACCGATCTTTGAATATCTTGCGGGTACTAAGTGGAAAATCGTGGGGAGCGGATCGTGCAGTGTTATTGCGACTTTATCGGGCACTCATCCGTTCCAAATTAGACTATGGTAGTATCGTTTATGGCTCAGCACGACCATCTGTGCTGAAGAGATTAGACACAGTCCATAACTGTGGCATACGTATAGCTGTTGGGGCATTTCCAACGAGCCGAGTTATAAGCCTGTATGCTGAGTCTGCAGAACCTCCTCTGCAGTACAGGCGCAACATGTTATTAGCCAATTATGGCTGTGGACTTAATTGCATGCCCACACATCCATCGTTTACGCCGTTCTTTAATACCTTCATGGACGTGCGTTATAGGAACACTACTATTAAACCAAAGCCACCTGGTTTTCGTTTCCGGGAGCTCCTTAGACATCTTGATACTGACATGCCCAAGATGTATCCTAGGGGGGAGAGGACATACCCTCCTTGGTTGTGCAGAGCGTCCCCGGTTGATCTGGGCATGACTAAATATGATAAATCTACCATGTCTATGTCTAGTATCCGCACATGTTTTTTAGAATTTTTATCGCGATATGAGGACCATTTTGTAATTTATACTGATGGCTCCAAGAACTCAAATGGCGTTGGTTGTGCTTATGTGTGTGGAACCGAACCCTATACATTCGGATTCCACACTAGCACTTCCATTTTTACTGCAGAGCTTTATGCAATATACCGGGCCATTTTACACGTACGCCGGCGAAAGTTGGGGGACTGCTTAATCCTGAGTGATTCCCTCAGTGCACTTCAAAGCCTACGGCAGCTGTACAACTACCACCCTATTGTGCAGCGTATACAGGATGCCCTCCACGTTTTACACGCTTCTGGTGTTAACGTGGTGTGTGCATGGATCCCTGGTCACGTAGGCTTGCGGGGGAATGAAATGGCGGATTCAGCAGCCAAGACGGCTATCATGAAGCCCAGGGTTAAAATACCATCTGTGACATCGGAAAACTTTAGGGCCGAATTGCGGAGAGCTGTGCAAACCTGCTGGCAGGAAGAGTGGTCTGCTCTCCGCAATAATAAACTTAGATCTGTCAAAGAACTTCCTATTCCCTGGGTTACCTCCTGTCGGTCATCTCGTCGCGAGGAGGTGAGTTTGGCTCGGTTACGAATTGGACACTGCATTTTTACTCATAGTTTTCTTTTTAAAAAGGAGCCTTCTCCACTATGTCCGTTTTGTAATGAAGCGTTGTCTGTACGACACGTGCTGCTAGAGTGTTTTCACCTAGCAGACCTCAGAACGTCTCTGCAGCTGCCGGTCAGCTTTGCAGAAATTCTAGCGGACGATCACGCAGTAGTGGAGAAGGTTTTTAGATTCTTTTCGAGATTAGATTTTAGGATTTAGCAAATAGAATTTATGGTTTTTGGATGACATTTTTATTTTATTTATTTATTTATTTATTTATTTATTTATTTATTTATTTATTTTTTTTTTTTTTTTTTTTTTTCAAGGCGTATGTATTTTTTGTCTTTTTTAACATATACTGTTTTAGAATAATTTATATCTGGCTTTTGCCATGACCAGTTTCATTTAAAAAGGGCGCTGATGACCTCTGTAGTTGAGCGCCCTTATACTCATCATCATCATCATCATCAGTCTGGGCACAACATTCAAACATATTACGAACGCCAGCCTTGTGACGTTCTGTTATATAAACAGGATGCTCTCACCATTGTCACCATGAAAGAGGGGTATGTGTTAAACATGTTAAGAGAAAATAATAAAAACTTATTAAGTAGTGAAAATATCCTAAAATATTTGAGTATATTCTTTCTCCAAAATGAGAGTTTTGTGGCGGTAAAAGCGGGCTACAAATTAATATCACAAATGAAAAACATGGTGAGTACTAAAATATGTTTCTAAATATACATAGAAATATACCTCTTAATTTAAAAAGGAATCGTACTGTTCTAACTAGATCCAAGTAGGAATCGTACTGTTCTAACTAGATCCAAGTAAGTATTATTTGGTCATTTCTACACTGTTAATAAGGCCATGTTTGCATTCAAGCTCAGGCTCTGTCAATTTAAATGGAAATGCGTGCAGAAGCAGTGGCCTGACTGGAAGAAAACTGAGTACCCGTGAAGGGGCAAAGGGTTAACCTAATAGTGGTCTAAATTATGAAGCCTGGGATTTAAGTAGTTACAGCATAGTAACTGCCACAAAAGGTATGCATCTCATTGCATATGAGATCTCTTAGGGTTCACTGGAAAAATACGAGTGAGAGTGTGTGTGGTGTTTTAGGGCCCGTCGACAACAAGGTCATTTGGGCCCGGGAAAAATACGAGACAGTTGGAGAATTAAATGTCATGCTTACATGTTGCCATGGTAGCTTAATGGTTAAGAGCAACCAAATGGAGATTGGGAGATCCTTGGTTCAAATCCTGGTTATGATGTGAATGTTAAGTCTTGATTCCTATCCAAACCAGTGTTTCATCATCTATGATGATCTGGTCCAGAAACTCATTGCTGGCATCATCATGGTACTGCTGTAGAAATGTCAAAAGTTGCCCCATGGGCTTTTTTGTAATTTACGCCCTCCGAATGGAATGGGTGAAATGATGCTCAAATGAGCCGAGGGTCCATAGAGCTTAGAGTTACCCGACATTCGTCTTGCAAGATAAGGGAAAATTCCAGAAAAAAGCTTATCCAGGTAATTCACCCTGACCAAGATTCGAACTCGGGACTTCTTGAACGTGAGGCAGACATGCTACCACCACACACTACCGAGGCGGGCCCCCATGAGTTTTGCTTTGTGTTCTGGAGTCGGTTGCTTCAGCACCCTTCTGGTGCATAATATTCAGAACAAGTACTATACGACAATTGGATGCAACAAGGAGCAGCACATCTGTGGGAATGGACTGCTGAGTTGATGACTGTAAAGTGATAGTCCTGCAGATGCTCTACAAGGATACCTGTAATGATGGATGGCCTCCTGCTGTGCTCCTCATCATGAGCATTTTAGTGACCTGCACCTGCAATGCACCATTTATTTGCTTATGACATTCGATCCATAGACCTGATGAACTAGACAAATTCCAATTGATGCTATGCTTGCACATTCACATACAATGGTAGCTGGAATGTGAGCTTCTATTTTCAATCGCTGCTATGAAGCTACTATGAGACCTCGGAAAGTTCCATTAGTGCATACATCATGCTATGTTACTACTCTCACCATGTATATGCAGTCACTTCATGGAGCATATTGTTTCCTAGCTGTGGGGCAAGTGGAAAACTTACTTATGGACACATCTCATACACGTAAAGGAAGTATTTCACTATTATGTGTTTAAATGGGAAGAGTTCTCGCCTGTAGTGAATCAGATGCATTATAGCTGTCAGCATTGCCACCTTATCTCCACTCTTTTAATATTTCTCTCTCTCTCACAAACTTGGAAGTGTTCTTGGCGCTAATGCAAATTCAATTTTCCAAAGTTTTATAATAATGCAGTTGTTGAAATCACAATTGCAACGTGGATATTCGTATATTATGCAAATGGCTTAAATATTTAGTTTAAAATTAATTATAAAATACCAGCGGTGCATCCGTATAGCTGTGAATGTTACTTACATTAAGAGAAAATTCGTCATTGTCATTGTTTGAGTATTGCAAATTTATGTTGATAGGTTCCAAAATTTCATTACGTGCTATTTCTTTCCAAAAGTGGTCTTCTTGTAGTTTAATCTGATGTCTCACGCAGTTTTCTCAGTCTTGTTGTGTTGCTTGTTAATTTCTTCATGAATAAGTCGTTCAACGTCAGTCAGTTTAAAAATATTATTTCTAAAATAAGACCTGAAGCTTTCCTGGCAACGAATATGCTCACTTTCTTCTCGGGCAACAAGCCAGGTGAAAAGACGATTAGATATCAATGTTACAGGAGTGTGCATCGCTCCCATCATCAGGATATTTATAAAAATTCAGCAGAATTCTCACCAAATACAACATCAGGACCATCCACAAGCCACCTATGAAGATTAAACATCTGTTGAGAACAGTGAAAGACAAACTGGGCTTCCAAGTTCCGGGAGTGTACCACATTCCCTGTGAATGTGGGACACCGTATATAGGACAAACTGGAAGAACCATCGCTACCAGAATAATCAAACATGAACGGAGCATTCGTTTAATGCAACCTGAGAAGTCTGGGCTGGCAGAGCATTGTTTTGATAATGACCATAGAGCCAATTTTCAGGAGACGACCATTTTGGCAATATGCAACAGTTACTGTGAGCGTAGAATTAAGGAGGCTTTAGCGATTTCCTCTGAAAGGAGCACGCTTAATCGTGATGCTGGATTTCAATTCAGCTCCTCTTGGAAACCAACCTTAAAAATGGAAATCGGTCAATTTAAGAAGCAAAGATAGTGGCAACAAGCAAGATACAGCTTGATAATCAAGTTAGATAGTTACATTTCTTTGCCACAATTTTCTATACTCACGCGATCTCCTGACCTGGCATTTAATTTACTGAAAACAGTCTTTTGTTCAGTAATGTGAATTTGGATAGTGTTTTGTCTTTATGATGGGAGCAATGTGCACTCCTGAAACGTCAATATCTAATCGTCTTTTCATCTGGCTTGTTGCCCGAGAAGAAAATGAGAATATTGTTTCTATTTGCAACATAATTTGAGCCCACATTAACTTAGTTGGATTGTTCTGGCAGTAGTAAGGGGGAAAGTGGATCATATGTCATTGATCCAGCTGATACACTTTTTCAGAGAAGAGTAACTGAATAGTATTGCTTTGAGCTCTCTAGAGTAAATAGAGATTATGAACCATTCATAAACAAAGATGTAATGTGACCAGACACATTCTGCCAGACCAGCAAGAAGTGTACTGTTTCCTCTCATCGGCCACGCCGTGGCTCAGTGGTTAGACCGCTTGGCTCTCACCAAGGCGGCCCGGGTTCGATCCCAGGCGACCGAAAAGTGAGATTTGTGGTGGACAACACGGCGTTGGGGTGGGTTTTCTCCGGGACCTCCGGTTTCCCCCGCCATCTCATTCCACCGGTGCTCCATCTTCATCTCATGCATCATCAGTGTCACCGCCTGCGGTGCCTTATGTAGTAAAAGCGGACATTAAACACTACACATTCATTCATTCATGTTTCCTCTCATCGAATTTAGTAAACATCTGGGCTTATTCAAAGTACATATTTCTTTTATTACTTCTTGTCAAATGTTTACGTTTCAGTTCTGAGTAATTTCAAATATACATTCACGCATGCATGCCAACCAATAATGATGTTCGATATTGTGCTTTTTTGTAATTAACGTCCTCCAATATTTAGTCATATCGGACGAATGAAATGGGTGAAATGATGCTCAATGCGTCCGGGGTCCATGAAGCTTAGAGTTACCCGACATTCGTCTATCAGAATAAGGGAAAACCCCGGGGAAAACCTTATCCAGGTAACTCACCCTGACCAAGATTCGAACTCGGGACTCTTGAACGTGAGGCAGACACGCTACCATCTACGCTACCGAGGCGGGCATTCGATACTGTGCTTACATTGTTTGCATGTCTGCCTTACGTTCAAGAGGTCCTGATTTCGAATCTCGGTCAGGGTGAGTTACCTGGATAAGTTATTTCCGGGGTTTTCCCTTATCCTGAGAGACAAATGTTGGGTATCTTTAAGCTCCATGGACCCTGGGCTTATTTGAGCATCATTTTACCCATTCCATTCATCGTCCAATATGATGTGATATTGGAGGACGTAAATTACAAAAACAAAAAACAAACCTAGTAGCGCTCAAGGACAAACATCATCCCATGTGAAACACATAATAAACATTTTCTTCAGGCATATCTTATAACAGTTTTCTGTTATATGTAAAATCAAACCTACAAACTATAATAATTTCATTTTAAACATTTTATTACAAATTCTATGCTACTTATAAAATGTTAAGCTATCCTAAGCTTAAGATTATAAAGATAATTATGCCGCCATAAAGAAAGAAAACCACATACACTCAATAAATAAAAACAAAATGCATGCTCAAATTGATAAAACCAAACAAAATACACTTAGATGCTCACAAGTAAACAGAGTAAACCATATAGCCAACAACAATATGATTACAAGTTAAAACTTCTTTACCCTACATCTAAAATAGTAAATAAATATCACTAAAATTAATCTCTGCCTCTTTTCTATTAAATTATATTTAAAAATATTAATTTTTGTTCAGGTATTTTGCATTGTTCCTAAATTTTCTTCCCTTATCCCAGGCCCCTGCCAAACTGGCTTCAGTTGAAAAAACTGTTTAAGTCAAGTTTTTAACACTTTGTCAAATTTTTATATTATTGGGGGACTAATTTTGGAAGCTGTTGCATCCATTTTCAACCTCACCTACTAAATTCCTCCAATCACACTAATGGCCCCAATTGTTGGCATAAATGCCATAACAAAGGCAGAGTAAACACTGGTTGCAGTCTAACTTAGGAATGAAATGACTAAGGACAGGTTCATAGTTCTTCATCCTTCATTGCTTATATTCGAAACACTCCTTGTTCCAAACAGCATTTTCTGAACTTAATTGATAAGCAAGTCTTTGTTATAGATAGGAGTCAACATGAAATATTTAATGCCACGGTCGGGATTTGAACCGGGATGTCTATTCCTGTCCAGCAGAGTCCAGAAATCGCAAACTTGATAAGCATGCTTTCAAAGACATATCTTCTTGAAGATAATATTTTCGTTTATAGTTCCAGATAATTTCCAAAGATCTCGCATATCTTACCTCCAAGTTCAGTAATTCACTGGAAGCGAATGGATTATTAATGAACGTAATCTTTGGCTCAAATGCCGAAAATTGCCTAAACCTATTATTAAATTTGTAACTAGAATTTCAAGATACTGGACAAAAGATAGATAGAACATCACATTTGTTTGTTGATATTTACAGTTTCATAGCTGATTTCAAAGTTGGAAAGTGCTGTAGAGAATTTCTTTTTAAATGTGAAATCCGTAAGTTTAGTTTCCTCCGAAAAAATTGACAGTGCTTACAAGGCTGAAATGTGATTCTTCCCTTGCAATTGTATGTTTAGCTCATTTAATTTTGGGGTGATATCTGATGCAAAATTTTGTGCTCATACGATGTTTGAAGATGCTATGATGATGTACCACGTTGTGACACCATCTTGAAGCAGGATTATTTGGAATGAAGGTGGGTGCAGATTAATTTCTTACCTTTGGCGATGATCTTGAAGAAATCTAGAAGTTTCTCCTGCAACTCTGGATAAAGGCGCATCTACAATTCTTGAGAGACGAGTTCTTTTTATTTCCCAGGGTCGCGGTAACAGTGCTGATAAAGATATAACTTTTGAAGAATGAGTAATTTCATTTTCAAAGATGGAAATTTAATTCCTCATAAACATTTTTAAACTCTTTGATACAGTTCTAAATATTATTAGTGTAGTCTTTTTTTTTATAAACAGCGGTTGATGCCACGGTGAACTATTTCTTTTCTTGCGCACACGCTACTTATACATCTTTGATGCACATACAAAATTGTTTCTGCACACACTCGGATAGACAAATATACATCTTACTCCTAAGACTTTCATAAGCAGAAGAACAAAATCTTTTTAAAACGTTTAACGACTTATCATATTACATTGTCATGGTTACACCATTACCTACTTTACATTACTTCTTTATTTTATAACAAATACTAATCTCTTTGACTGTTCTTAACAAAACATGAAATATCTAAGTAACTGCTACATATCTGCCAGGAAACCTAAATCTGGGAGCCATGGTATCTCATCAAGAGCTTTTTTTTTTTTTTTTTTTTTTTTTTTTTTTTGATTTACGTCCTCCAACATTTAGTCATCGGACGATGAATGAAATGGGTGAAATGATGCTCAATGCGTCTGGGGTCCATGGAGCTTAGAGTTACCCAATATTTGTCTTTCAGGATAAGGGAAAACCCCAGAAAAAACGTTATCGAGGTAACTCACCCTGACTGAGATTCGAACTCGGGACCTCTTGAACGTGAGGCAGACATGCTACCATCTATGCTACTGAGGCGGGCTCATCAAGAGCTTGACAATATTGCTCAGAAGATGATTTCAGAAAATTTTTTCTTTCATCCAGAAGACTGCAAGATCGTTCCAGAGTTTTTGCCCTACTAAGCCACCTTAAGTCTGCAAGAGAAATTATGTCACCATGCTCAGAATCTATTATATTCAAAGGATTTCTGCATAATCTGTGACGTGCGGAAGATGACCTGTATGATTTACTACAGGAGTAACAGTTTCCATGATATGGTTGAATTTCAAAATCTTTGTGCATAAGGGTTTGTGATGCATAATACAATGATAAGAAAGAAAATTTAGAAATGAATCATCTTTAGCAAAAGGAGCAAGAAACCCGTTGTTCTTTCCAGTCATTGAAAACGCCCTATCTATTATTTAAGTTAATTGATGGAAATCATTTCTTCACACTAGCCGTATACAGGCTAAGATTTTGGATTGCTAGAGTCGACATGAAAAATTCAATGCCACGGCCAGGATTTGAACCACGGATCAACTGGTTTCTGTCCAGTCACTCTAAGATGAAGCCTGGGACTGAAGTACTTACAATAGTAAGTCACCACAAACACTGTATCTTGGATGCGAGAGCCCCTGGTGGTTTGCCGGGGAAATATGAGTCATAAATAATAAAAGCAGAAGCATTATTAACTGTGAAGTATTCTTCATATTTGAGTTTGATTTATGAGTCACTATGTTTACTCTCAAACTTCACTTACTTGTATAATTGAAACGTTTTCAAGGTCATTCGATCTCATCCTCAGCTGTTTGGTGACAAAAAAAAAAACAGCTTAGAGGATGAGATTGAATGATCTTGAAAATGTTTCAATTATACAACAACAAGCAAGTGAAGTTTGAGTGTAAACATAGTGACTCATAAATCAAACTCAAATATGAGTCAATTGGAGAATTTAATGTCATGATGGCACATTGGCCATGGTAGCTCAATGGGTAATGGGTAAGAGCGACTGGACGGAAATCAGTAGATCTGTGGTTCAAATCCCGGCCTTGATATTGAATTTTTCATGTCGACTCTATCAACCCTATCTATTGTTATAGCAACAAGTTTAGAGAGTGGAATGTTACTACTTTTTTGCAAATTTCAGGAATGCATTCAATATGTCTTCTCCTCTGGTATGTTCGTGAAGTGACAGCACTTTGAAAATCCCTAAAGCTGTGAAAGGTCATTCTAATAAACACAACTGTCCAAATGAGAAACAACAGTGCTTTCATCAAACTGATGTGAAAAATGTTCACACGATTGCAGGTCCTGATATAATTGAGACTTTAAATTCTTAGCAATCTGTTCAACACGTCTAGCAACAACTTTGTGAAGACAAAGTTCTTTTATAGAATACATAAGTGCAGATTTATCTTTCTGACATTCAAACAGAGATTCCGCGACACTGATCATTGTTTCTATAATTACTTCCCCGTCACTGAAAGGTGCTTTTCCTTTTCATAAAACATAACAGTCCTTGCACAAGGCCATTGCCATGCTACTATTTTGCTGAACTGGCTTTGTAAATACACTTTATTATACTGGTCACCAAACCAGAATGTGATTGACAGTTAGTAAGCACATGGAAAAACGCTTTAAATAAATGGGAGGGAATGAGTATGTCATAACGGTTGTCATGGTAATGATTAGAGGGACCAATTAGAGTTGAGATGTTTCCATGACAACATTAAGACACTAAACCTTGGTTGCCAATGTTGTAACATATGCTTAGCATGACCTGCGGGCGAATGAGTTATGCAGTAAACACAATATCTTGGTGTTTGTTTCTCTTAGTGATAACGCTGCATAAACAGAATGCCTTCATGTATATCTTGCTGTTCTTATTTTGTTATACAACAGTTAGAGATCCTGTATTGGCAAGGGCAGTTTGCCTTGGTTTACATGTGTCTGAGTTTGTATATCTGTGCGCTTGTTGTGATCATTTGCAGTTGTATTGTAATGAATGTTTAATTATGTCTAAAAATAGTGACAAACGAAAACCTGAACATGCTCAGGAACCAAATAAAACTATATTTGGTAAAGGTATTCCAATTAAAGGAAAAGCATGAGAAATACGAGTAATATGCTCCGTGAGAGAATACTTCGAAGAGGAGAAATTGAAAGGGGAACCTATTATTCCATTTTCTAAGATGCTTGATAGGACTTCATGAGCTGTAGGTATCAGTAAGAACATTGTGGTTAAGTTTAGGAAAGAAAAGTATTTTAAAGAAGAAAGTTAGGCATTGGGGCCTAAATTAGAAACTTCCAGAGAAAAGCATGTAAGCAGTACTTTCCCACTTCAATAAGCATAAAAATGTCACAGGTATGCCTCTTTTCTTATGATCTTTACATTGATGTGTTCTTGTATGTTCTAGCATTTGCATATAGATTCACGACTTTACTATTGTCTTTATGTATAGTGTTATAAATAATAATAATAATAATAATAATAATAATAATAATAATAATAATAATAATAATAATAATAATAATAATAATACCCATTGCAGTCGCAGCTGAATCACCTTCGCACATGTTATCCTACGGGCTATCCACGTAGCAGCAATAAGCGACAACATTTGCTCTCTCACCGTACGAAATGTCAATCACTTCTAGATTGGCAACCAGTATATAATGTTAATTTACATTTTAAATCTCTTAACTTTGTTACAGTTAAATATAATAATTTGTTACATACTTCACTTACCTTTTTAAGAAATTATAAATTCTTTAAACAAATAAACAGGTTAAAGATGCAAATGTTTTATTTGTGAAATTAGTCCTGGGTTCTGTGAAGAATTTATAATTTTGGGTTCTGTGAAGAATTTATAATTTCTTAAAAAGGTGAGTGAATTTGGTAACAAATTATATTTTGGAAATTAATTGTTCTTTCACACTAGCCATGTGTAGGATGCACTATGAAAGAGTAGAGCCAGACTGAAAATTCAATGCCATAGCCGGCATTTGAACCACAGATCTTCTGGTCTCCGTCTAACCGCTCTAAACCATTGAGCTACTATGGCCAACGTGCCATAACATTTATTGTAATATTTATACTGCTTCTCTGTTATCAGCTTCATTTTTTTTTACGTATTATTCTTTGTGTTTCATAATTCATAATTAACAGGAAATTCACTTTTAGTTAATTGATGGAAATTAATAATTTCTCCACACTAGCCATATATAGGCTAAGGTTTTTGATGGATAAATTCAATGCCATGGCCGGGATTTGAACCACGGATCTCCTGGTTTCCGTCCAGCCGCTCTAACCCATTGAGCTACCATGGCCAACGTGCCGTCCTGACATTAAATTCTCCATTTGACTCGTATATTTCCCCGGTAAACCACTAGGGGCTCTCGTATTCGAGATACACCGTTTGTGGCGACTTACTATCGTAAGTACTTGAGTCCTAGGCTTCATCATTAACTCTTATTATTTTAGTTAATTGATGGAAATTAATAATTTCTCCACACTAGCTGTATATAGGCTAAGGTGGTTTACTGGGGAAATATGCGAGTCAAACGGAGAATTTAATAAATCCTTTCATGGAAGTGTTGAAAACAGTGTTGTTGTATAAATTAAATTAATTGGGAGTTGTTAATGTCAGGATGGCACGTTGGCCATGGTAACTCAATGGGTTAGAGCAACTGGATGGAAACCAGGAGATCCGTAGTTCAAATCATGGCCATGGCATTGAATTTTTCATGTTCACTATTTAAATTTGTGTGATTTGTCGAAAAATAACATTCTACATTACTTTTCTTGGGAACAGATATTACTGATTCATAATAAACACACAGGGTTTTCTCTGAATTTCACAAAACAATTTTGCTTCTCTCCCAATCACTGTTAAATGTAGTGTATTACATCATAGAAGCATATTGACCTTCAATAACAAGTACTGCATTCACCTGTTATCTTGTTTATTAGAAGTGTGAAATATTGTAATGTCATACTATAAGTTACAAAACACAAATAGAGCACTCGGGAGCTGTGTGTTTGATATGAAATGTTAGCCAATTATTATATCTAAATGTAAATTACCATTGTAGCCGCCCATTTTGTTGCTTGACATAAAGGGATTTTGATTCCCTCTTCTTTCTCTTTGTCACGATATTCAGTCATGTTATCTAATCTAGCCATAAATACTGTTACAACTTGAAATGTGGAAAATGTAAATACCATGCAAAATATTTTGATTGGCTTTTAGTATGTTGTACCTACAGGCATTCATTACACACAGCACCAATCACTTTTCGAAATGGCCACCTTTTGCATGGATACAGACTCTGAGTCTTTGTGGCCACTCGTCTATGGCGGAATGGATGACATCCAGGAGTAAATCTGCCACTGCTGACAACAAGGAACACTTTAAACTTCCAATGGTGGAGTGCCTCCTCTTGCAGGTGATGCCCTCAGGCAGTGACTACAGTTGGTAGTCCAATGGATTCAGGTTTGGACTGCTACTGGGCCAATCTTCAAGAAAAATGAAGTCAAGGACATGACGCTGAAGCCATGCTTCCATTGACCTGGCCTTGTGGGCAGGTGCAGAATCCTGCTGGAAAGTGCATGGTTGGTTTTGAAATAATGTGTCACTCAAGTTCTTGACAATAGGCTCCAAAACAGTGTTTTGATATACTCTGGTGCTTTTAATGCCCTTTCTGCAAAAATGTAGCTCGATGGTACCAGAATAACTCACCCCCCACCACACCATCACTGAGAAGGGATGATGGGCCCTCTGAATTTTAGAAACCTTATTACTGGCTTCCTGAGATGATGATGCATAAACCCTGTCGTTTTGCACGTTGTAAGACTCTTCAATAGTGAAAACTTTTTCATTGGTGAAGAGGACGTTCCAATGACCATTTTAAATATAACACTGTAGGAGGCGTTGACATTTACGCACTCTCAGCTTCTTTAGGCATGTGTCAATATGTCTTTTACATCGGCAATAAGCCCTTAGTCCAAGGTCCTCTGATAGAAGCCTGGACATTGTCCTTTTTGAAATGTTCATTTCACGGGACAAGATAGCCTGCTTCTGCACAGGATTCTCTGCACATGAGATGCCACTGCTTTTTGTGCTGCTGGAGTCCTGACACTGTGTGGTACAACCCTCCCTTGGCCGATCCTTTACAGTACCAGTTGTGGTGAATCGCTCAGTGGTGCAGTACACAAACATACAGCTGATTTTCAGCTTTTGTAGCATCTGGAAAATGTAACTTGCAGATTTTCCATCTTTATGCAACGCAGTGACGGCTACCCAATTTAACCATTCCATGGTGAAACCTGGAGCTATATACTTCCTCTTTTAAAGACAAGCTAATAAGTGTTCAAGGTTAAGGTGTGCGCACACACAGTTGTTTACGCACCAAACCGAATGTACAGTATTTGTCAAACATTTGTAACAGTATTTATGGCAAGACTAGGTGTAAATGATTTCTCGCATCTGCCGATGTATGTCACAATACTGTCCATAAGACATGATTGCACCTGAGCAGGAGTGTACATATACTGACCAGCCATTAATGTGCGATGGACTTGCATATACTACTCTTTTGTTTCAAATATTTTCAGATATGCTTCCACGCTTTGCCATGTAATAAATTTTAGCTATTTCATATTAAGAACATCCTTCCAACACAAGACATAACAGAACCTACATTCACAATCTCTCGAATTTTACGTTATGTTCATTTAAAAACACCTGACTGTTATAACTACAAAGTGTTAATGAACTACACTGAAATAATTTCAGCGATTGTAGATGTGACTAATATAAGTAAATTGAGATAGGCAGTGCATGGTCTGCGGCTAAACATAATTTAGTTAATTGTGTTAAACCTAATTGGCATCAGATGCTAATAAGTTGGTATTTAAACAAGGTGGTGAAATTATTGGATTAGAATGTCTTTAAAACTGCTTCCTGGGTACCTGAGTATAGAAATATTGATTCTTAGTAGCTCATTATTGGCGTTTTCAAGATTTAACACCCTCAAATATTTCTCAAATCTCTAATTACCCGCTAGTGCAACACTGAACAGCGATTAACTGCCTTCTTGCATCATGTAATCTACTCTAGTCAGCTTCCGTAACTGCTCTGGTGCCCAATCCGTAATGCCAAAAACTGGTGTTTGAAAGGTCATTGGTTTGGTTTCTGTCATAGAGCTAATTTTTTTCCTTAATTTTCTTAATGTAAATTCTTATAGGAAGAAATGGTGTGATTCATAACCAAGTACTTGAATCTGATTGGTATTTTCTGAACTAGCAGATATGCACCTTATTTACGGTAAATCATGAGTTAGTGGATTAGCTGCTGCAGTGCTCCCATTTAGACATACAGCATGTGAAAGTATTAAGCAGGATTCAAGCTTTGCTAGAAAGAATTGTAATTAATTGCAATGACAAGGTGAAATTACTTCATAAAATGCAAACATTTATATAAGAATTAAAAGCTTGGACAAAATATTTAAAAAGCAACCGAACAAATAAAACAAAAGGAGGGAATAAAAAAAGAAAACAAAATGGAGACTCAGACCAGAAAGCTTATGTCATAACTAGGGCAGCGACATTGGAGCGGTAACGTGTGTTGGGAGGCACCTGGTATTGGACTGATTTCAGTGGAAGGGCTGGGTACACCATGCGTTGTCACAGTAATCGTCATACATAGTTCACGCAAACACAGTGCCAAAGGAAAGGTTACGATCGTCCACAGGTTTACAAAAGTATATATTAGAGTATGGGGAACATGTTTTCTCTGATTTTCGAAAACCTTTATTGCAAACCTTGCAATAAAACAATTGCTCATAGTAAACCGAGTAATGTGCTACGACATGTCAGTACAGCAACACATAAGCGTTGTGTTGCAAAATGTGAGAATTCATCGCTACAACAAGATGTACTTCCATTAAATCAAACATTTGATGAAGAGCTATGCGCAGCGTTTATTTCTGCCGATATTCCTTTACATAAACTACAGGATACAAAGTTGCATGTGTTTTTAGAAAAGTAGGTACACTGACAAACCAATTCCACATCCTACGACTTTATGTAAGTACTATGTAAAAAAAAAATGTCATGATAAGTGCATTGATGGTATAAGAATGAACCTAAATAACCGCAACATATGGGTTTCAATGGATGAAACAACGGATGTCGTTGGGCGATTTTGGTAAATGTGGTTGTTGGAACACTGGACGCAGAAGGCCCCTTGGACCATATCTTCTAACAAGTGACGTAGTCAGTGTTGCAAATTATTCTGCTGTAAGTGCAGTATTTGACAATGCCATGAAAATACTATGGCCATCAGGTGTGAAACACGATAGACTACAACTGCAATAACATACCCTGGCACCTGTATAGCCAGTTGGACACTACCATGCCGCGTCAGTGACCTTTAACCCATATTACTGTAACCTGACCCTATTCTATACGATATCCACATGTTCCCGCCCCAATGTCGCATCCCTAGTCATAATCATTGCACCACAGACAGTGCTCTCATACGTCGCTTCGTTTTTGTGTGTTGTGCAATCAACTTTTATCGTTAGCAGTGGTGTACAGACATTTAAGAAAAATATAGCCATAACTTCCACATTTGAACCAATAGGTCATAAGCCTCCTATCTCAAATTACTTGTTTAGCATATCTCCATTTGCTCTGAAAACATTTTGGTGTAGTTCATTAACACTGTATAAATAAACTGACGTCTTTGTTTGCTATTCTACACAATGTTTAAAACAAGTTTCATGCTGATGAGTGTATAGTGGGAAAATGTTTGGAAATTAGTAATTTCATCCTGAAATTTGATATAAAATTGGAGATTCTCAGAACAAAAATGGGTTGTTGAGGACCACAGGAAATCACATTGCAGGTGCTGTCTTGGATAGGGCTGATTTACACAGTACTAACTTTCAAGAAAGTAAATGTGAGTTGTCGTGGATCAGTATCATTCAGACAGTATGTGAGTAGAGGGAATGAAAACTAAATTGGTTGTGGTTGTAGATGTATACTGTCATGGTGGCCATTTTAACCTGTTACTCACCCTAAAGATTTCAATGGTTAAATTAATCCGGTATGACAAAATTGGACTAAATATCACATAACAAAGTTATTTTCTTGCAAATGAACTATTATCTGCGTGGCATTGGAAAATATGGCAGAAAATAGAAAATGCATGTAATGATGATTTTAAGAGAACCAACATCTATTGTGTTTCAAATGGGAAGAGTTCTCGCCTGTAGCCAATCAGATGCGTTAGAGCCTTCACCGTTGCCACCTCGTTATCCCCACTCTTTTTATATTTCCTTCTCTCTTGCACACTTGCGAGTGATCGTGGCGCTAGATGTAAGGAAATGCAAACTGAATTTTCCAAAGTTTCATAATAATGCAATTGTTGAAATCACAATTGCAACATGAATATTCGTATATTATGCTTATGTTTTAAATATTTAGTTTAAAGTTAATTATAGTTTATGAATTACTTATTTTTCTAATACAACGAAAATACCAGCAGTGCATCCGTGTATCTGTGAATGTTAATTAGGTTAAAAGATCATTCGTCATTGTCTTGCCTTCAATGTCTGAGTACTGCAAATTTATGATGTTAGGTTCCAAAATCTCATTACATGCTATTTCTTTCCAAAAGTCATCTTCTTCTAATTTATCTGATGTCTCAAGTAGTTTTCCCAGTCTTGTTGTGTTCCTTGTGAATTTCTTTCTGAATAAGTTGTTCAACATCTGTCACTTTAAAAATATTATTTCTGTTTGCAACATAATTTGAGCCCACATTAACTCAATTGGATTGTTCTAGCAGTAGTAAGGGGGAGGAGGTGGATCGCCTCTCACTGATCCAGCTGATACACTTTTTCATGGAAGAATAACTGAATAATGCTGCTTTGAACTCTCTAGAATAAATAAAGATTACGAACCATTCATAAACAAAGATATAATGTGGCCAGACACGTTCTGCCAGACTAGCAAGAAGTGTATCGTTTCCCCTCATCGAATTTAATAAACACCTTGGCTTATTCAAAGGACATATTTCTTTTACCACATCATGTCAAATGTTTACGTTTCAGTTCTGAGTAATTTCAAATATACTTTCATGCATACATGCCAACCAATAATGATATTCATTACAGTGCTTACTTCGCAATGCATTGTTATAATATAATGGTATCTACTTTATTTGTTTGTATTAGGGGAAACTATTTGAGCTAAAAATAGGGGGGTTTTAAGGTTATGTTAGATACATTACTCTCTACCTTTCACATGGATCAGTTTTGGGGAAATCTGAACTTTTGTCTTAGCGAGAATAGTATTTATTAGAGATTGATTACTTTACCGCTTGTCACACACCACTTAGGGGGAATGCAATACGACAACACTGCAGTACTCCGATTGGTTGCTCACCTAGCAGCGCTTAAGGACAAACACCTTCCCATTTGAAACACATAATAGGCTATAATAACACATGCTTTTAACATCTGCTGGTAGGTCAGATGTCAAGTTAGCACTTGTGTCCATGTTTGAACCCTAGCATATCGTCATACTTTGTACTCCAACATTTTTATTTTGTAAAAAGTAGTAATGAACCAATTGACAGCTGCTCTCTTGCAACTAAGCTGTTACTACATGATTTTGAAGAAAATGCTAGGAGGTTGAATGATAATTTTAATGTTACCAATCCCTAAATACTGTGACTTTGTGGGTTCGTGAAATGAAAAGTCCAATTACACCACTCAAAAATGTTCTTTATTTCCACCGACTTACAGTTAAACTCTTGCCAATTACACAGAATTACATAATGCACACAATTACGATTCACCAGTTCGCCCGTTACAATTTCACTTGCACTCGTAATTACGTACAATCTTCCGATGCTCTCACACAGTCTTCTCGTCGTACACTAGCACTGCATTCTTACACCAAGAACTGACTGACTGACTCACTAACTCATTAACTAACTCCTCTTGCACGACGTGTAGCTTATATAGGGTCCGCTTGCCGATCTGGAAGGTTCTCCATTAGATGAAATATCCCGTAAGTTCGAGAACACAGGTGGAACAGAAAGAGATGGCGCAGTGATGTTTTTTGTCCCAGCCATCCCTTCTTAACGCTATAAGACAAACGAGGGGGCGGGGCGAACACCGACCCGTCTGCTGCTTGCCCAGTCTACAGGGTGTTCCAACGCTCGGGTGACAATACTGTATGCAATCCAGCTAATCATTACAATAAGATAATACATTAAGTAAAAATTCTCATCTTAGGAAAAACAAACTTGCAGCTACAAATATAATTGCGTATAATCCAGTGGAGTATAAAGTTTAAAACTGAACTGATATATTACTGTGTCTTTCAAAATAAAAAACATTAGAATAAAAGGTATGAGCATATGCTGAGGTTTGAACAATGAGTCCTTGGCTCATTTTATCATTGAGCTACAACAGCAGAAGTTAGAGCATTGGTTATGTACAACATAGATGTTGGTTATATTAAAATCATCATTCCATAAAAATTATTTGTGGTTGGTTTATTGACACTCGTCACTTACTTTTTCATATATTTATGAGAGACTAGTTTCAAAGGCCCTGGCCTCCATTTTCAATCTCTTCTCTTGAAAATGGAGGCCAGGGCCTTTGAAACTAGTCTCTCATAAATATATGAAAAAGTAAGTGACGAGTGTCAATAAACCAACCACAAATAATTTTTATATTAATTTTGACGTCACTTACTAAATTCCTCCAAACACACATCATCATTCCATGTTTTCCATTTTCTTGCATATTCTCCAATTCCATGTAATTAATCTCTCAACTGCAACATAATTGTAACTTTTTATGTGATAATTAGGCCATATTTCAATATTACGCTAATACAGCCATACAGATCTTGAAAGTGAAAGACAGGTTAAAATGGTAACCATGACAGTATACATTTACGACCATGACCAATTTAGTTTTCATATTGACCTGTGATACTAAACCACAAGAAGTGTACATTTTTTTCCTGCCTCAGTAGCGTGGCGGTAGCGTGTCTGCCTCACATTCAAGAGGTCCCGAGTTCGAATCTCGGTCAGGGTGAGTTACCTGGATAAGGTTTTTCTGGGGTTTTCCCTTATCCTGAAAGACTAATGTCGGGTAACTCTAAGCTCTATGGACCCTGGGCTCATTTGAGCATCATTTAACCCCTTCCATTCATCGTCCGATATGACTTAATGTTGGAGGACATAAATTACACACACACACACAAAAAAAAGGTGTACATTTACTTTGATGAAAGATAGTACATGTATTTTTAGTGAGAAAGGTTCCATTTTGTTTCCTTGCTAATGTAATGGCATAATGCATGGAAGCAAGTGTTATGTTTGTTTGGAGGAATTTAATAACAGACGTCAAAATTAATCATAAAACTATTTGTGGTTGGTTTATTGATACTCGTCACTTTCTTATATTATTGAGGGACTAGTTTCAAAGGCTATTGCCTCCATTTTCAACCTATATCCAACTAGCATCTGTTGTTGTCTGCTCTCCTCTCTCTGGTGGTGGAACTATGAACTTCTTTGTCAAATTATCTACTGGTATGAACTTTGAAATCCCACGAGTAGATAATTTGACAAAGAAGTTCATAGTTCCACCACCAGAGAGAGGAGAGCAGACAACAGATGCTAGTTGGAGAGAGGTTGAAAATGGAGGCACTACCCTTTGAAACTAGTCCCTCAATAATATAAGAAAAGTGACAAGTGTCAATAAACCAACTACAAATAGTTTTATGAAGCAAGTGTTATTTTAATGCTTGGGAAGATTCTGTGTCGTGTGCCAATCTTGTGCCATGGATTCTATCTGTGACGGGGAATCCTAAATATTTTCGATTTGTTGGGTGTAAATCTGTTCCAATTAATTTGGAAGTCATCTGTAGACCAGCTATTTGAAGCCATATTAAGGGGGGGGGGGGGAGAACACCAGAGCTATGGGAAAACTGTTCAGCAACTAGCAGTCTTTCACTTTTATGCTAAATGAAGGTAAGTTTGTAGGTTTTAATTTATACAATACTGTAGTTAAACTTGAAGGAAATTGTAATGGTTGAATAATGTACATGTAACCTTTGAAATCCATTATAATCCCTGTCTATCAAGAAGTACAGTAGAACCTCATTTACCCAGATCAACTGGGACCAGGCCCGATCAGAGTCAACAAAAATCCAGGTGAAAAACATGTACATCACCAAAATACTTTTAGAAATTATTATTGGCACACTTTCATCTAAAAACACATACTCTATAAGTACTGTAATACTGTATTTGCACAGTACACAATAAAGCTACAAACTAGTTGGTAGTAAACAAGGCAGTGAGTTTCTGCATCTCAGTTTTCTGCTTATGAGCAGTGCAATGTCATGTCCACTTTAACATTAGAAGTTCATTTGGCAATGTTTTGGCTTGACTTTCGACATAAAGAATTAATTTCTCTGTGCATGGGTCATAGCCACACCTGGTTCATCAACATTTTTTGAATCCAAATGCTCTTCATTTTCATTGCCAGTAACGTTATATGATGCAATAATGCCTTCCTCTGTAATTGATGTATAAACTCCATCATTGTTGATTTGCAGCCAGTTGTCAAGGTCTTAATCAACTTCGGAACAGCCGTCAATATTTTCAAAAAATGTACATAAAATCTTCTTCCAAACCTATTTCTTTACCTTCAATCTTGTTTTTGGCAAATCACACATACCAGGCCATGACTTTGTCAAAGTTTCACATCCAGCCTGGTCCCTAGCAGATGAGATGAGTGCAATGAATTCGCCTGCTGGCAAGAGAATTTGGATAATGTTCTGTGGAAGCCTGAAATACTGCAGATTCAGATTTAACACAGGTAAAAGTATGTCCCCATTAAAAAATATTGTAGTTAATTAATTATTTAATTTGTCTTTTTATTTAGAAAATTGAGATAAAAGTATTAGTTGCTTTTTTCTGCAGCATACTATTGAAGACATCATTAGAGCTTTTCGATAAGGAGTGAGTATAGCGAATTTGTCACACATTGATCTTTGCATAAATTAATTATGCCATCAGTGTACTTTCTAAATTAGGTCGGGAAATTGTTTCAAATGTAGGAGCATACATGAAGAATGAAGCTGAAAGCAAAAAGCTGGTTACATCAGAAGATTTTTTCAGGAAAATTCGAAAAGCTCAAGTGCATATCAGATGACACAGGAGTGTCAGAAAGAACAGTGAAAAGAATAATTCCTTTCTTGGAAGTGTTGAAAACAAGTGTTGTAATAAATTAAATTTAAAGGGAGTCGATTAATGACACTAAACAACATTTACCTTTAAATTTTCCCGAAACATGTTTCACAGACTGTTTGCCTCCATTGTCAGACATTGACTGGTTCTCAGTGGTGTAGCTGGCAATATTTTGTCATAGGTCTCCTGTGGTGTTGGTTCGAGGAACTTGCTGAACAAATCAGCCAGGAAGTGCATGAGTGCATTAGAAATAAAGATCACCAAAGGTTTCCCTTGGATGTTCAAACTATGGCAACGATATGTAGATGACGTCTTCACAATAGTACAAAAAAAAAAAAAAAACACACACACATCAGTGATGCACTAAAACTTTTAAATATCCAAGAAAAAAGCATCAAGTTCACTGTAGAAATAGAAAAAGACAAGTAGTTACCATTATTGGATCTAAAAATAATCAGAAATAAAAACAGAATGAACTTTGGCATTTACAGAAAACCAACGCAGACAGACAACTACATAAAAAGCTAATGGCTACAACCCAAGATCCCACAAACAGGCAATCTTCAATAGTTTAACACACAGACTGGTCAACATCCCTCTCACAGCAGAAGAATACAAAACAGAATACAACAAAATTATTGAAATAGCACAAAAAATGACTTTCCCAAATCATTAGTAGACAAAAAAGTGAACTTAGCAAAAAAACTAACAAAGGAAACGACAACCCTCTCAGCTACAGAAACTAATATGATCTTCAAAAAAATTCACTTACCATCCATGGGCCTTTGATAAATTCATAAAGTCTTCAAAAAACAAAACATTCAACTAGCACCAGTCAACCATTACTCCTTAAAAAACCTAATTTGCTCACACATCAAAGATGCCATTCCATGTAACAAAAAAATGTGGTATATATCAAATTGAATGCAGTGACTGTAGTCAAATTTATATTGGAAAAACCAAAAGAAATTTAGAAACAAGAGCAAAGGAACACTTTAGGAACTTAAAATACAATTAGAAAAATCAGCAGTTGCCACGCATTTTTGTGAATAAAACCACAACATAAATCCTGAACCAAAACTACTAAAACATACATCAGGAAAACAAGAACTGTTCCCATGGGAACAAATCTTCATTTCAAAAAATAGGAACAAAGTATTCAATTTCGACATCCCCAAAAAGATTTGTTCAGCAAGTTCCTCGAACCGCCACCAGAGGAGACCTATGACAAAATATCGCCAGCTACACCACTGAACCAGTTGATGTCCGGTTGACAATGGAGGCGAATAGTCTCTAAAACATGTTCTGGGAAAATTTAAAAGTGTTGTTTAGTGTCTTTGATCGACTCCCTTTAAATTTAATTTAGTGAAAAGAATGTTACAGAATGCAAATAAAATGAAAATCAGAGCACATCTTTGGAACTCCACATAAAAAGCACAGTATTCCGAAACGAGTAATAGACCTAGATGACTTCGACAAATGTGTTGTTAGAAGAATGATGCAGCCCCTGTCACCTAAGAACACTGAGACAACATATAACATGATATCAGAAAGACATTAACACAGATGAATAAATATAAATAAATGATAGATTTATAAATATAAATAAATGATGTATACCAGAATAGACATGCCGTAATGCTAGCATATACTCTGGAGACCGCCACAGTGACAAGGCCACTACGAAGGTCAGTAAACTCCCTTTGCAATCCCTGTAAACAAACAACCCTACTCTATTGTCTGTTTTGCCCTCAAGGAAAATTTGGCGCCTTCCAGTTGAAAACCAACCCATTGTTAAATTCCCATGCTTGCTTCTGACAACAGGCTATAAGATTTTGACCAACTCGCAGAGCACATGTCTTAGCATAAATTTGTGCACGCAGACCATTAGAGAAAGCGTCTCTGATGTTAGGTCTGAAACTGGAAATTCTCCACACAGATCTCAAGTGGGGATAGTTAGATTTAATAGAAAATTGATATTTGTTCATGTGATTTTGCAAACTCCAAGAAATACCTAGAGTGAGGGTAATTCAAAGTGATGGCAGAAACTAGATTTTGCTAGTAAGAACACTTTGGTCATGAGTTCTACGTGAGACGGACGCATATTCGGTGCCGCCTTAGAAGTATACTTCCGCGCCATGCACAGAGACAAAGTGCAATATTTAACAATCTCTCCAGTGAGAGTTAGCACAACGAGTAATGTATAGGGAGGACGATAAATATATCCAATTCGACTACGCAGTGCTTCTGCCTCCATGCTTCACATGACAATATTGACAGTGATGCTTAACTCAGCAACCACACCGACGACGACTTTACGGTGGCGAGTGTAGGAGCGTAAGGACTACAATAAACTTCTGTCTACCAGATACAAGGTGTCATCATTAACCCACAACCAGTCAGGACGCACCCACTCCTGAAGTACACATGAGGGTTCTTCATGCGGGAGCTACATGTCACCTTGAACCGATTACAATCTCCCTTTCCTTAACCTCCTCACGCCACCGATCCTTAATTGTGAGGCGTTGAGCACAAGGGAGAGCTCGACATGGTTTGCTACGGGCCGGACCGCCTCAAGAAGTATTGAAAACTTTTAGGTTCTGAAAAAAAGTGCTCCTACAATTGCTAAATCACTTATTATTTTAAGACAAAGAATTAACATTCAGGGCAGTAAGTCATCCTTGAACAGAATAGCGAGAGAACTGGGTTTTAAATGGAAAAACACTAAAAAAATAGCAGAAAATGCTATAGAGAAGTACAACATTTGTTCTAAACGTCTCTGATGAAGAAGGCAGTCTATCTGGTATTGAATTAATATATTTACAATATCTGGAATTATGCTTGCATTATACGAACAGATTTGCACAACTGATTAAGCTGGTAAATTGTGTGGACATTTTTCTGCATGGACTGTACCGTTTTACTAACAAGTACTTTATCACTCAGCTTAACCGGTGAGTAATTGTAAACGTAGTGTAATATATTTACCTTATATACAAGAGTTTAATACTGTACTGTAATTTATTTTTGCATGCAGATTTCCCTCCTCCAACTGCGCGGGATTGATTTTTGTTCCTTCTAGTGTTTCAAGCATGTAGTGCAGTAAGGTTATAACGCAGGGTTAAAGTATGTGCCCCAACAACCATGTTATTTCGGGCTTCTACAGTACTTAATGAGAATAACAATTTATCGCCTGTAAAACAAGTCTTCATTTAAATTACATAAAATATGAAGCTATTAACATTGAAGCAAACAAATATATACAATGTGGAAACGTAGAGTTAGACTGAAAAATTCAATGCCATAGCCAGGATTTGAACCACGGATCTTCTGGTTTCCGTCCAGCCGCTCTACCATTGAGCTACTATGGCCAAAGTGCCGATATGACATTAAATTCTCCAACTGACTCGTATTTTCCCGGTAAACCACTTAGGAGTACTCATAAACACATGAGACAACTACCTTAATGGCGACTTACAACATGTAAGTACTTGGGCTTTATAGTTAACCACAATTAATTTCCAAATATATACAAATATAATAATTTGTAACTTGAAAAAATTTACTTATCTTTTAAAAAATGGTGATAGTGTTTCTTACAAATTGAATAGGATCGCGATTTCGTGAATAAAACATCCACATCATTAGCTCGAACCATCAACAAACTCGTTAACGTTACCATCGCTAGATGTCACTGTTTATTTTAGTACTACCAACATCTGAAAATGAAACAAATTTAAAAATAGAATCAACGGCCAGTATTTCAAAATTCATTACACGATGTTTATTTTTTAAAATAAATATATTTTCTCAAACCATTAAATTTGTAGGACCATTTAATTGTTTTAATAATTGAACTGCTGGATTTATTTCATGGTTAAATGACCAAAAATGATCTGCTACTGCCAATTTATCAGTTTGTTTATACTTAATATTATGAAAATGCTCTTTCGTTCTGGTTTCTAAATTACATTTTGTCTTTCCAATTCAAACTTTATCACAATTGAAATAATTAAATTGATAATGATAATGGACCAAGAAAAGTGGAGGAAATGGGTAGAAGAGGCTTGTACTCCACGCTTAACAGCACAAAGGAGTTAGAGAAAGAAGAAGAAAATTGATAAATACCAGATATTTTTACTATCAGAAATTATATCTTTTTCAGAGAAATGTAGTACTACATTTTACTATATTTCTCTAAAAAAAAGATAAAATTTCCTGTTAGCTCTCTCTTCTTCCCCTCTGCCCACACCACACTGTAAATCCAGCGCTCAAGAAATCGTGTGCATATAGTATGTGAGGTTGCTTGGAGCGGCTGAGGAAACTTAACACCATATGAGTGGGAAAGCTTTAATTTGAAAAAGTGTGTGTGTGTGTGTGTTTTTTTTTTTTTTTTTGTTTTTTTTTTCCTTAACTTCATTTACGTACATTTTGTTCAAATGTTCAGAAACAGTGTTGATTAATTTTTCTGTGTATTTATCAATAAAAAATCAATTGTATTTATTAACTCTTTGGTTATGTTAGGAAAATTTAATTGATTTTCCTGACTGAAACCTTTCTTAAGGTCTGTCATTACATTTTGCATTGTGCATGTGCAAATGTCAATATATTATGCTGATTTTGAAAATGTAACATTCAAATGAATAGTTTCTATTTTATGGAAATGATAAAAGTGGTATCTTGAAATAAAAATACGTCTACTATTCTTTCAGAATAACAGGATAAAGTTGTCATCTGAAATAAAATGAGAAAAATATGTATTTTCAAATATGTTTCACATTACTAATTGGTTGTTAGCTGTGGATTGTGTGTTTAAGTACTTAAGATAAGTGAATCATTGCAGTCAACTCAAAAATTCAATTTTGAGGTTTTGTATTTGATATGTCTTTGGGCTTACTGTCTGTTTTTCTCTCTCTGTTAAAAGGATCTTTGAAAATACTTGGGATATGTACTTGATGTATTAACTGTTGTGATGACTGGCACAGACCATGCACACGCTGCATTCACAGGAATATTGATTAGCACATACACTGCTACATCGTCCGTGCTAGAAATCAAGAGTTCAGCACAAACTCTTAGTTTGGGTTATTTAAAGCATGGTATGACAAAGGGAGAAGTAATGTTTGCGCTGTTCTGTGCGGTGACTGGGATTTCTACAAGATTGTCCATTAGCTTCTTGAAACATGCTCTAACAGTAATATTGCAAAGCAGATTGCACTTATGGATAAGGTGTTACCTCTTAACACATGGAAAGAGAGCTCATCTTGAAACTTGAAGTAGGTTGCACAGTCCTTGGATTTGATGAGTCTCTGAACAGTTTCACAGAAAGAACAGATGGATATCCATATTAGAGGATAAGACATGAAATCAATGATTAGAGTAGCATCAAAATAAGAATGAACATGATTTGAGCCAATACAGTTATCCTACTGTCTTGGTGTTGCCAGTTCCACGGCTAGCGGGCGACAGAGATGGAAGATATATCTGTCTTTGTCTCAACCTAGCAAGTATCATACAGATGCTGAGATGTACAGTGATACAGATGCTGACAGAGAAGTTCGCTTTATATTTCAGCATGTGTGTGAGAACATACACAATGATTATCGAACAATCTGAATCTTAAAACCTTGAACTGGAGAACAGTTTGCTTAAGTAGCTATCATTCATATGCACACAAAACAAAATAGTGACATTTCAACGATTTGTAAATATAGTTTCTATTTTAGTGATGCCATATTTGTATGCTACCTGTAATGGACTTTAAACCAATTTTTCTTTCATTAAAATACTTAATAAATACGTAAGACATGAATGTGTATTTATGAAGCATTTTTACACCATGAATCTCATGTACTAATGTATGCATTGTGCGCAGAAATTTTAGTCTTGCAGCAAAAGTATTGCTTCTTTCAAGCAGAAATTTCCGACCATCATTGGTTCTCCTATATTTGAATCCAAGAGATGTCAAAATATTATGCATAGAAGATGCAGAATCCATATATTCTATTTTCCCTCTGATTAAATTGGTCAGCCTTTGGGCAGTTCACCCTTGTCATATAAATCATACATTGTTCTACGTGAAACACACATTTGAAAATTTTCTAAGTTGGTAGCACATTCTTTAGCTGCCCGATGTTTCCCTGGAGATCTAAATATGAAAAGTTCTTCTAATTTGGTAAATTGTTTACCTTCTTTAACAATGTTCATCACAGTATGAGCACTCACGTGACAAGCTTATAACATTAATTCTTGACTCTGAGCGACATTTGTACTTTCAAAAATGTCTTTGACATCTGTTTGAAAAAGGAATACACATTAAAAAGTATATTTGTAGCCTATTTATGTAAAATCTTATCAGTTGTTTTGCAGTTACTAGGTGCACCAGCACTACATTTGCCTTAGCGGTATATGTACTTAGAGAAGCACGTGTGCATTTTTAAAAGATCACCACTTTACTGAATGCAAGGTGCAAAATGTAACTGCAGCATAAGCACGTGTGTGCTTTTCTTCAGACAGTTAGTAATTCTTTTCTTTCTAGTCAGGTGCCTTATCTTTCCATATCTCTGAAACCAGATGTGCTACGAACATGGGGTTTGGACAGTAATCCTCAGAAAAAATAGCTCAGTAACATGGGAAAAACAAAATAATTCTTTAATTGGTATCTTTAGAGCGCACAAAGAAATTAGCTGCATGCTTCAGCAAAGCGAGCCAGTATGCGTGCCTAACTGTACAATGTTGCACGCACCGCATTGGCTAGTAGCCATAGAACAGCCACACCTAGTCCCGCCTTATGTTCATTCCTATTTTGTAGCTACCTTAGTCATTACTTAGCTTTGGCTTCTAACACAGCAGGAAATGAACGCTTAAAGGCATTACTGGATGGCTCTCTTGATTCTGGCATAACTACAGAAAGTATGGATGATTCATTAGCTAACTGTAAGGTACTTAAGGATTTAAGAAAATCTCAAGAAATGTTAATGATCCAGTAATTATAGTTGGAAGTTGTGGACTTCATGCAATCCATGGAGCATGCAAGAATGGTATCAAGAATGCCTGTTGGCCATTAGTAGATTTCCTATGAAATCTTTATTACTTATTTAAGTGGGTACGAGCCAGATGAGCCAGCTATACTTGCATTATAAGATCTACTATTTTTCCACAAAAGTTCTGCTGTATTCAGTGGCTTTGAAATAAAAGTATGGCTGAGTAAGCTATCAAATGCTTCCACATCTTAAAAAATACATATCAGAAATCATAAAACCAAAACATACAATGTAATTAGAAAGGCATTTAGTAACCAACTAATTGGTGCAAAATCAGTGTTCTTTCATGCCCTGTTGTAGAGCTAGAGCCATTTTTGACAACTTTCTAAGCAGACAAATCAACATTTGCTTTCCTATGAGAACATCTGACATGCCTGCTGCAGAAACTTATGGAGAAGTTTGTCACACTGGAAGTAATTGCAAAGCTTGGAAACACTCTTGTGAACATAAATGTGAATATGATGCAAATGTTTTACCAGCAAAACAGTTTGACCTGGTATTCGAAACTAGAGCTGTAATAAGAAAATGTGAAGATGCCACAGACAAAGACAAATTTAAATTTAGATTGACATAGAAACTTGTTTATTGAAGATGGTTCCGAAAATACAAGAAAGAAATGCTCTTAACTGAAAATTAATGAAAGGTGTCTCCAGCCTTATTATGTGTTTCAAATGGGATGATGTTTGTCCTTGAGAGCTACTAGACGAGCAACCAATCGGAGTCCTGCGGTGTTGTCATATTGTATTCCCCCAAAGTGGTGTGTGATGAGTGCCAACCTAATCAATCTGTAATTATTCATGCTAAGACAAAAATTCAGATTTCGCAAAAACTTTTCCATGAGGAAGGTAGAGAGTAATGTATCTAACATAATTGCTAAAACCCCACATTTTTAGCTCAAATAGTTTTCCTAATACAAATAAATAAAGCACTATTATATTATAACAATGTACTGCGACGTAAGTACTGTAATGGATATCATTATTGTTTGGCATATATGTGTGTATGTATATTTGTAATTACTCAGAACTGAAACGTAAATGCTTGACATGGCATGATAAAAGAATTTGAATAAGCCAAGGTGTTTTTTAAATTCGAGCAAGAACAAACAATATACTTCCTGCTGGCTTGTAGAATGGTGCAATGGCAGAACATGACTTGTTTGTTTATGGATTGTACGTAATCTCTATTTACTGTAGAGTTCAAAGCAGTATTATTCAGTTGTTCATCCATTTAAAAACCAGGGAAAGTGTATCAGCTGGATCAGTTTGCAATTGAATGAGACACAAGGTATTATAAACCACCTTCCCTCTCACCACGACCAGAACAATCCAATTGAGTTAATGTGGGCTCAAATTATGTTGCAAACAGAAATAATACTTTTAAACTGACTGATGCTGAACAACTTACTCACGAAGAAATTGACAAGGTTACAGAAGACCGGGTAAACTGCATGAGACATTGAGATAAACTACAAGAACACTGCTTTTGGAAAGAAATAGCACGTGACGAGATTTTGGAGCCTATCATCATAAACTTGTAACACTCAGATGATGAAGACAGTGACAATAACGAATTGTCTCTTAACGTGACATTTATAGCCATACAGATGCGCTGCTGGCAGTTTCGTTGGATTAAAAAAATGAGCAATTCATAAAGCATAATGATTTTTTAAACTATATATTTAAAACGTATATGCGTAATATACAAATATCCATGTTGCAATTGTGATTTGAACAACTGCATTATTATAAATCTGTGGAAAATTCAGTTTGCCTTCCCTTACGTCTAGCGTTAAGAAGACTCGTAAGTGTGCAAAAGAGAGGGAAATATAAAAAGAGTGGGTTAATGAGATGGCAACGTTGAAGGCTCTAATGCATTTGATGGCTACAAGCCAGAACTCTTCCCATTTGAAACACAAAGTAGTCCTATATCTGTGTTGACTAATGTCCACTGTGTTCGTTTTATAGAGGCATTGGAAGAGCTATCTGAAAGGAATTGAATACTGACTGTGGAAGCTGATGAAGAAAGGAGATAATTTCAAATGGTTTGCTCTTTGGTTGATAGACAAGGACTGTTGAAATCTATACTGACCTTGTCACATGGCACCGCCAACATTCAGCATGAATTTTCTATAAATAGCAACATTTATTGCAGAAAATGGGAATGAAGCATGATTTTATTTGTAACAGTGCTGAAGGCGATGTGAGAAAAGAAATAAAATCTGTGCACATTGTAGTTATAAGGAGTGACAGAAAAGGGCACACAAGTTACAAAAAATAGCAGAACAAATAAATGCTAGAAAGGGTTCTGATGAGCAAGCTCAAAACCTTCTTAAAGAAAAAGCAAACATTTTGGAAAAAGCACAACTGTAAGCTAGTGAAATAGATTCACGAATTGAAATTCAAGAATAAGTCATTGACTAATTTATAGCTTTATAATCACACTAGCAGATGTTTTTATGTCAAAACACAGGCATTTTTCCATCATTGATCATTAGGTTCAGAGCTGAAGATGGTCACATACCAAAATTTAAGCTGCTAATATAGTGAAGTGTAATGTTACAATTACTCTCTTCCAAATTTCTAATTTTGGTTATCAACATTGGACTTACTTTTTTGTAATTCATACTTTGTTTGCATATATTGTATATTATGACTCTGTAGGTTCGTAAAATTAAAAGTCCAATTTGCAGAAATTCAGAATGCTCTTTATTTCTGTAGAAAGGCAGATTGTGCACCCTTGGCAGCAGAAACAGAATTACGTAACATACACAAATACAACCTTCAAGGTCGTCGACCACAAACAAAAGAGTTCACTTTCAAAACACTGCTACATGCACACAGACTATCAAGTTCAATTATGACTGTCCCACTGGCGATCCGCGGCTTCTTTTTATAGCTCCACTCATTGTTCGAGAAATTACCGGAATTTTTTTTAACAATCAAGAAAGTGAACCTTCCAGTCAGCTATCTGTCTCTTTCTTTCTCTGTTTCGGCAAGCTTTTATCTTCATGCTGCACTGTCTGTCCCTTTGTGCGCACCGGCTACGCCTCCTCGCAACAATAGCTCGCGACAATATTAATATTAGTTCAGATATTTCATTACTTTCTATAGATACAAGGTACTCAGTCAGAAGATGTAAACAAAATGTTAATGAAATTGTAGATCCCTGTGCTTCATTTTTCAATTGGTATTTCTTTCTTAATTATAGAAATCTGCGGGGAAAAAAAATGTTTGTGTTACATGATTTGTAATATTTTAATACTAACCAAGCACAGGCTGTGGCAAAGCTGTATCAGTTTATGTATGAACCCCAGGGGCTACTACGGTGGGTTCAGGATTTGGCGATCCCATGCCATTTCACCCCTTCCACCTCAATCTATTGTGCCACATTCAAGTACAGTACGTGCAAGATAAGTTGAGCGCTGGATTTTACAATGTGGTGCAGGCAGAGGGGAAGAAGCGAGAGCTAATGCTCTTTCGTTTCTGCAGTGTGGTCAACCTTGCAAAACACAGTTCAGCAAAATAGCGTGTAAGATAAGCGAAGATATCACAAGTAACGTTGCATCCTCTGAAAACATTCCTTAGTTTTGTCCACGCCACCTCAATTGCATTCAGATCACAGTTATACAGATGTAGACGAATAATAATGTGTCCCCTTTCGGGAGCCATAACATCCACAAATATTCATACAAATATAAATCATTTTCAAGTAAATGCTGATGTACATTACCACCACACTCGTAACAAGGATAAACTGACAATTCGAGCACACCAAACGAGCCTTTATGAAGGAAGCTTTAACTACAAAGGGATAATGTTATATAATAAACTTCCAAATTCATTTAAACAGGCTGCATCATTAAAACACTTTAAGAATAAGGCTAAGAAATTTTTGCATGCACACTGTTTTTATACAGTTAATGAATTTTTAGAACTGTAACCATGTAAATGAGCACTAATTCACTTAAATTCACTTAAACAAGCTGCATCATTAAAACACTTTAAGAATAAGGTTAAGAAATTTTTGCATGCACACTGTTTTTATACAGTTAATGAATTTTTAGAACTATAACCATGTAAATGAGCACTGGGAGCATAGTACATTTACAAACCTGTAATATTCATATTATGACATTTCTTGTAGTAAATTAGTCTGTGCAAATACCACATGAAACCATAGAAAAGCTGCTTACTGTGTATATTGTATGTAATCAATTTGACTTTATGTATATACTGTATTTATACATTTTGACGTGTCTCATAACATGTAGATGTTGCCTAGGACGAACTAAAATTCTAATTCTAACATATGATTGTTGTAAACTGATTAGCTAATTAACCTCGAAATTGATCAAAACAAAATATGGCGGACATGATAAAGCTTAGTGTATTAGCCACTAGTTGTCAGTGTATAGCGCATTTCAAATTTCAAAGTTGTTATCTATGTTTACAGAGTTAAACAAAACTTACCGAATGAGGGCTTGGAACCCGCTCGCTCTTCTTTTATCGCATGCATATAGTACTGCCTAGTCACTACTCTTCACCTTCTTCCCCTTCTAAATATTATTTTGATTATTAGTTTGTAAGATTCTAAGTTTAATCAACTGTCTTGCCAACTGGGATCTATCCTATCTCTGTGGTTTTTTCCTTTGGTTTCTGCATTGCTTCTGACATGTGCTCTACGGAGGTCACAGGCTTGAATTTTTAACAGCCCCTTTGCACTGCCCCTATGTGTAACCTTAGGTGTGGAACCTGTCCACATCATCATGTGTTCCATGTAGCTCTTTTAGGGCCATGCTTGTGTTGATTCCTATGGGTGCCACTGGGTTAGTACCTATCACAGGCGGGAAATGTTACGGCTGATGGAACCTTGGTGTAATCAACCGCAAGCTCTCTAAGTCTGCACCGGTGTTTTATACGCAGCACAGCCTAAAGTAGGTAGCCACAGTTAGTTATTCTTATGGTAGGAGCTTAAGGCTGTAGTGTGCGTGGTAAAAGGTTTACCCATACAGACAAGCAGTGGAGATTGGAGGGTAGCACCTCTGATGTACACTTTGAGATCGGTCATACGAAGGGGTTTCCATGACAGCATATACTATGAAGATTAGTTGTCTTATGCCCGATTTCACCAAAAGATGTTAAGACTTCACATGAGTTTAGCAATAGTTACAGCAAAAATTATATTTCACCAACAAGTGTTAATGTAACACTTGTGTTAAATCTCTTGTTAAACTAACAAGCCAAATTTCTGATGTTAAGTCCTTAACAATTGTAAATAGTCAAGATGGCGGGCATGAACTCAGCTGTTGATTTGCTATATTTAAGACCGTCTAAATGGCATTTGTAATAGAGTACGGCCTATGAGGAGAAATGATTTTGAGGAGCTATCAGAAAAAAATTTTTCTATAGAGGTATAGACTGTCGAAACAAGTTGCTATGAAGGTTACTGTGGAAGTACAAGAGAAACTAGAACATGCATCAAAAGGAATATGCCAATCTCGCCTTTGCTTCAGGTATTAATAACTTGGCGATTTTATAATTCAGTGAATTATGTGGATAATACATTGTCCACCTCCCATCTTAAAACGTCAAAGTCACTTGTCCTTCTTCGCTCCTCGTTTTAAATTTATGTAATACTGAGTTAGAATATGCATCGAAAGGAATATGCCAATGTTGTGTTTGCTTCAAGTATTAATAACTTTGCGATTTTATAATTCAGTGAATTATGTGGGTAATACAATGTCCACCTCCTGTCTTGAAATGTTCATGTCACTTGTCCTGCACACGTCGTTTTAAATGTACGTAATACTGGCAAAGTTGTTTGGTGCTTGTAGTAGTGACACATGCATTTGAATTAAATTCGTTTCCAATATTTTCCCATGTGACATCTTTCTCTTTTACATTCATGCCATCCATCCTCTTACTTTCAACGATGTCCTTACACTTCATCACCAATTCAATTAACAATTTTTTCTCCATTGATGAGGAATTTGTCTCACGGCTTTTGTTTAATTTTATTCACCCGCCATATTTTCAGCTGTTGTAGATGGAAATGAAAACAAAAGCGCATCACAGTACGTTCCGAAAATAATACGACTCATCCATAGCCTTCTATAGCTGTAATATTTACAAGTTTCTTGGCGTTAACACACGTTTGTTAACATTTTCAGAAAACAGGTTGGTGAAATGCAAGAAATTTAACAGTAGTGTTAGCGCTGTGACAATTGTTACATTACATTTGTTAACATCAATTTTAACAGCTGTTGGTGAAATCAGGCATTAGTCCAACAGACACTAGAAGTCCGACAAAAAATGTGACACGACTTCACAATGGTATGTTATTGAGACCATTGCAGATCAATGACAGAAATTGTTGAAAATGCGTTTGTTGGGCTCCTACCCGATCACTCAACTCATGTAGAGTTGTCACTACCTCCAACTTGGATGGTCTGGCAAATGAGAAAATAGTCAGCTGTCTCTCTGACCAACAAGTGTGTCACAAGCATACCAGTTAATTTGAAAATAGGATGGTAAAGAGTACCCCTTGCATATAGTATTTCTAACCTTCTAGGGTACCAGAGTTCGTTTTTTGTGGGTACGAACATGCTAACATGTGCCAGTATATCCTCAACCTTATGTACTGTTTTCACTGCCGGAGGTTGAGACATATCAAAGGCTTGTGTACCACTCCTCTTTGTGGGAACGTTGTGGCCTACCTGCACATCAGGATCCAACCTGCACTGGAGCACCTTGCTGTTTAACTGTGTTTAGCTGTACAACAATCTAGCTTGCGACAGCATGCTAGATTTGAGGATGAAAAATATATACAGGAGCTATATGTTAAGGAATTGCTCATATCTCCTGAGGCAGTTTAAAGCAGCCTGCCAACACCACAGGCTATGCTTTAGCAACCCACTGCACTCCTTTTACCGCTGTTGGCATACAACACATACCTTTTGCCATTGTTGGCATGCAGCACATACTTGTTGTAGATGCTTCCACTCAAACTTGCCAGTGAGCACTCCCTCGTTGCACCGTGTCACATCTGCTCCATGAACTACTATGTGTTTCAAATGGGAAGAGTTCTGGCTAGTAGCGAATCGGATGTGGTAGAGCCTTCAGCGTTGCCACCTCTTCATCCCCACTCTTTTTATATTTCCCTCTCTCGCACACTTGCGACTCTTCTTGGCGCTAGAAGTAAGGGAATGTAAACTGAATTTTCCAAAAGCTCTATAATAATGCAGTTGTTCAAATCACAGTTGCAACATGGATATTCGTATATTATGCACATGTTTTAAATATATAGTTTAAAAGTAACTATAGTTTATGAATTACTCATTTTTCTAATCCGACGAAACTGCCAGCAGTGCATCCATATAGTACTAACTACTGTAGTTATGCTTCAAACTTGCGTGTTGCAATACAGTGGTCGAGAGCCTGGCTCCCTACATAGACTAAAGCTGTGTTTATTACCTAATAAAGAAGTTAATTTTTGAATAACAAATTATTATTCTAAGCTTTAAACTTACCTTAGTGTTGTAAGACTGAAAGCTTTCGTGGCGAGCGTTATTGATTAAGGCTTCATGGGAACTGATGACGGCCATAGAGTGTAAAATGGCCGAAAGCTCGATCTTCTTAAATTTGACGCGGCTGATCACCCGTGAAGGCTTAATCAGTTACCTTAGTGTTATAAGAAGCTTTTTATCGGGACTTATACCCTTTCTGTAGTTTTTGTCTTGCTTTCTTAATAATGGAGAACCTTTCTGAAGAAGTTCTTTGTAGCTTTTGGGGTACATTCGATCGTATGACTGAAATTTTACCGAATCTTTTAGAAAATCATGCACTAAAATATAAGCACCATGCTGAGCACATGACATATTAAAATTATGAACATATTTTCTTTCCCTCTTTTTTGCAATTTCATCCACATGTACATCAAAATATCTTCACTTGAGGAGGCCATGTCAACAGCTGATAATGCTTAGCGTATATTTGCAGACACATATTTCTCTGGTGTGCATGTAAAGTCTGCATCACGCAAGCGACAAACAAGAGAGTCATATTCCAATGTTGTGTTGCAGACATTGTGCAGCCTACCTAACAGTTCTTTAAAACTGTTATTCTAAGTACTACAGGTTAATTGAGGTGAATGTTTGTAGATATGGTTTTATTACATATTTCTGCATAGGTACAGTAGGAATAGGAAAATACAATAGGCTTAAACAGTAATCAGATCTTTTAAGAGCTGTTCCCTTTGTAATGACTTGGATATTTGCTTCTGTTCACAATGAATAACTTCCTATTGGAGTGAACTGTATTTGAAAATTCAAACCAAATAATAAGGAATATCTTGAAAATGGTTATTTACATAAGAGATCTTTCACATTTTTTGTTTAGTAAGATTTTGTTTAACTCTCAAGGTGATGTGGCTATGCAAAAGTCATCTAGAACAAAAAGGTGTTCAGAGGCTATTCCCATAAAATTCAAGACAAACATTTGATTTGTCATGAAAATATATTGAAAATATGTTTATTTTAACCAAAATTGTTAGAGCCATTTTTGAGGAAATCAAAATTTTTGAATTGTTCCATGAAATGGTATTTTGGGTGAGGGGATTTTCTTGAAAATCTTAATGTTACATCCTTTGAAAATACTGCCCTTAAATGCCAAGTTGGTTTTTTAAATTACTTTAGGTTTTTAAGTTATGCTGTGCACACAAACACAAGCTGTTTTCTAAAAGTGCCTTTCAGGGGGCCCAAAACATGCATTTCTGATGAAATGTTAATATCAAATTGTTTTGTTCAATCCAATCCTTTTGCTATTTACTATACATAAAGAGAAAGTAGGAACATACTTCCAGAGAAGGCCTTTAGTTGAAAATGCCATGGAATAGAAAGTAGTCGTAGTTCTACATGAAATGCATGCAACAGTAAGTGAAGCTGTGAATGTTTTATTCCAAACACACTATCTGTATAATAGTGTATGTACTCTTTCATGGTCAGAATCAGTATGAGAAAGCAGGTTTTCCAGGTGGTATGCCTATGGTTGAGGAGACCATACTCATAATATTTGTTCACCAATAAGCTGACAAAAAGCAATAGATTTCATTGTAAACAAGTACAGTAGAATTTTAGTTAATTGATGGAAATTAATCATTTCTTCACACTAGCCATATATAGGCTAAGGTTTTTTATAGAACTGTGTATCTTGAATGCGAGAGCCCCTAGTGGTCTACCGGGGAAATATACGAGTCAAATGGAGAATTTAATGTCGTGATGGCAAGGTGGCCATGGTAGCTCAATGGGTTAGAGCGACTGGATTGAAACCAGGAGATCCGTGGTTCAAATCCCGGCCGTGGCATTGAATTTTTCATGTTGACTCTATCAGAAACCTTAGCGTCTATACAGCTAGTGTGAAGAAATGATTAATTTCCATCGATTAACTAAAATAATAAGAGTTAAATGATGAAGCCTGGGACTCAAGTACTTAACGATAGTAAGTCACCACAAAAAACAGTGTATCTCGAATGTGAGAGTCCGTAGTGGTCTCCGGGGAAATATACGAGTCAAATGGAGACTTTACTGTCGTGACGGCAAGTTAGCCATGGTAGCTCAATGGGTTATAGCGATTGGATGGAAACCAGGAGATCTCATTTACCCGGATCAACTGGGACCAGGGCTATCCGAGGTAACAAAAATCTGAGTTACACAGAGAATGACGGGAAAATGGTAAAAAACATGTATGTATACAACATGAACAAAAATTTTGAATGGAGTTTACAAATTACTATGGGTACACTTTCGCTTAAAAACAGATACTCTATATGTACTGTAATAGTCTATGTATTTGCACAGTACACAATCCATTATTACGACTAGTGGCGTACACACTCGAAGGGTTCAGCACAGAGCGATAACAGATAGCGCAGTGTGGAGATAAAGAGCCCGCAAAAACAGATAAAGATAGCCCGGAGATAAAAGACTTGCTGACACAGATAAAGTAAGACATCTGGAATATTCGTGTTTTATCTGGTGACGTGTTAAAGAACATTCTATAACAGTCTGGAATCGTGAATGGTCTTGCATAAAAAGAAGCCGTGGCTAGTTTATCGGGCAGTTGTAAACAGAGTCGTAATGAGAGAGTGGTAATTGGAACTGGTGTGTGTTTGGAAGTGAACTCTTTGTTGTGGTCAACAACCTTGGTAGATTGTATTGGCGTGTTACGTAATTCTGCTGGTGTACAAAGTGTATTTCTACGCAAATAAAGAATGTTTTGAATTTCTGCAATTTGGACTTCTAATTCTACAAACCCACAAAGTCACAGTAGCTACAAACTAGTTGGTAGTAAACAAGGCAGTGAGCTTCTGCTCTCTCGGTTTAGTGTATTGCTTATGAGCAGTGCAATGACACATCCACTTTAACATTAGAAGTTCATGTGTGTTTGGAGGAATTTAGTAACAGTGATGTCAAAATTAATCGTGAAAACTATTTGTAGTCGGTTTATTGACACTCGTCACTTACATTTTTTATATTATTGAGGGATGAGTTTCAAAGGCCATTGCCTCCATTTTCAATCTCTCTCAACTAGCATCCGTTGTCTGCTCTCCTCTCTCTGGTGGAGGAACTACGAACTTCTTTGTCAGATTTTCTACTGGTGGGATTTCAAAGTTCATTATGCAGTCCTTATTTTTCCATATGAATATGTTCTACCATGTTGTTAGTTTATTTTGGTTAATTACTCCTTTTAATAATTTTGGATTTGGATCATTGTCATGATTTTGGCAGCTTATATACTCTTGGTAATGTTGGATTCACAAAACAGGGAAAGGCATGAGACCTATTACTAGTAGCATAGATGCCCCCACATATAATTTGGCCAAATGGTTACTAAACAAATTCAATAGTTTCCCAAAATTTGAAAGTGCAAATTTAAAAAACTCTTTAGATCTGATAGAACAAATCAAAGATATAAATTTGGGCAAAAATAACAGACTGGTTTCATTTGATGTCACATCTTTATTTCCAAGCATGCCAACAGAAAAATTACAGACTTTATTAAAAAGATGACTGACTACAATAGAAATGGAAACAGTAGAAGTAGAAGAATACATTTCACTAACAAAAATATACATTGAACGAAACTTCTTCAGCTTTAATGGAAAACACTACAAGTAGAAATCAGGGTTATCAATGGGCAAACCCATTTTCACATTTTTTTTTTATTTTGCAAATTTATTTATGAGTGCATTTGAAACACAAATTAAAAAGGTCTTCCCATGGATCTTCAAAGTTTGGTATAGATCTGTTGACGTCTTTGCAATAGTGCCGAATAAACATCTAAATGATGCAATAAAATTACTCAATCTACAAGAAAGGACTATCAAATTCACAGTAGAAAAGGAAATCAATGGAGAACTCTCTTTCTTGGATCTAAGTATCATCAGGAATAACACAAAAATAACATTTGAAATTTACAGGAAACCAACACATTCAGAAAATTACATAAAAAATAATAGCTACAACCCAATTACACAAAAGCATTGAGTAATAAACAGCCTTACACACAGACTAGTCAACATACCCATGGATAAAGAAGAATACATCAAAGAACGAAAAGCCATACTACACATAGCAGAAGAAAATGGATACAACCAAAGTCTGGTGTTGAAGAAAATTAAAAAAGCTAAATTAAAGAAAATCATTAAGGAAGCACCACATTTATTACAAAAGAAAAAGAAAGCAACAGCATACTCAGTTCATTCACATATCACACAGAAACATTTAATAAACTTAAAAAGATCTTTAAGGAACAGAATATAATCTGGGCACCTACTAATGGACATTTAATTTTAAAATTGCTAAATTCAAATGCAAAAGATGAAATTCCATCATTTAACAGATCCAGAATATATAAAATAAGTTGTAAAATTTGTGAAAAATGCTACATAGGTCAAACTGAAAGAAATCTAAAAACCAGAGTCAACGAGCACTTTAGAAACATCAGATTGAAAGGAGAAGATAAGTCAGCAGTAGCATTTCATTTTTGGAACGAAAATCATGACTGATCTAAATCCAAAATTATTAAAAGGAGTAATAAACAAAAAAAAAAAAACCAAAAAAAACTAACAACATGGGAGAACATATTCATATGGAAAAATAAGATCCATGTAATGAACTTTGAAATCCCACCATTAGATAATTTGACAAAGAAGTTCATAGTTCCACCACCAGAGAGAGGAGAGCAGACAACAACAGATGCTAGTTAGAGAGAGGTTGAAAATGGAGGCAATGGCCTTTGAAAGTATTCCCTCAATAATATAAAAAAAGTGACAAGTGTCAATAAACTGACTACAGATAGTTTTTACGATTAGAAGTTCATTTGACAATGTTTCGGTTTGACTCTCGACATAAAGCAACAATTTCTTTATGTTTGCTATTGCTTGTGCATGGGTCATAACCACACCTGGTTCATCAACACTATCTGAAACCTCTGCATTTTCATTGCCAGTAATCTACATGATGCAATAATGCCTTCCTCTGTAATCGATTTATAACCAAATTGATTTGCAGCCAATTGGCAATGTCTTAATGAAGTTTGGAACAACCATCAATATTGCAATTCCTTTCTTGGAAGTGTTGAAAACAGTGTTGTTATGATAAACCATCAATATTTTTAAAAATACATATAAAACGTTCGGCTCTTCTTTCTAATATGCAATGTGGCAATTTTTTTCTAAGTCCTTCACACTTTCTGAAGTTTTTATGTACAACCATGATTTTTAATATAATTTCTTTACTTTTTAGTGCAATTTCGTGCTGGAGGGCATTCTTTTAACGTTATTAATTATTTCCTCACTGCATTTGTAGTCATATTGAAGAATTCAGTGCAGCCAAACTATCCTTGTTTCTCCACTGAATGCAATGCTGCCAATAGTTTTACTTATCCCTAAATTACACTATCCTTTGGACCACGGCCTACAAGCCCGGGAAATACACTTTATTGGACTATCTAGCAAACTAACAAAAAGTAGTATCTAAATAAATTTAACATTAGTGTTAGCGCGGTGACAATGATTTTAACATCTGTTGGTAAAATTGGGCATTAGTGTCATTTGACATGCACCATTTGCGGCAGTAGCCGAACCAGTCCGTGAACACATACATTTTACTGATTTGTTGAGCCATTTTCCGATTTTCAACAACATACTGAACGAATCTTAAATATTTGAAGAACGCACAGAACAAACAGCCTTCACTTCCAACAGTACAATAAGCACTTTGGCTGGACAGTAAGCCTACTTTTGTAAAGCAATAAAAGCTGAGAGGAAACATGGTCAGTATTTTCCAAAACTGATCTGCGCTAATTGCATCCACATGTCCTTTTGCACCAGTGTAGGACAGGTCTGAGGCATTTTTGCAGAGGTTGGCTACAAGTGTTACATATCTTTCTCATGTTGGCTGTAACACAAGAAATGCAGGTTGTCTGCTTGCACATGCACATATGTGCACTGTTGGGCTTAGAAAATATTCTTACGTCACACAAAAGAAAGTTTCTCCAAACCTTCTTCGAAATCTATTTTTTTTTCCTTCTTCAATCTTGTTTTCTGGCATGTCACACATCAGGCCAAGACCTTATCAAAGTTTCTCATGCAACTTGGTCCCAAGTAAATGGGGTGACTGCAGTGACTTTGCCCGTTAGCAAGAGAATTTGAGTAAATAACTACTGAGAATTATAATTTATTGTCTGTAAAACAAGTCTTCATTTACTATGATAAAGAGCATAATTTTGTTTTTCAAAACTGGTCCAGATTAAAGAGGTCTGAGTTAATGAGGTTTTACTGTATTTACAGATATTAATACTAATACAGTAAATTTCTGTGTGATTGGAGGAATTTAGTAACAGTGACGTCAAAATTAATCTTAAAAAATATTTGTAGTTGGTTTATTGGCAACTGTCACTTATATACTATTATATATTATATTCACATAGTTTTTGAGCTATGTAATCTCAATAGGTTAATCACTTATTGAATAACCTTGCATGTACAGTATGCACAAAATAAGTTGAGCACTGGATTTACGATGTGTTGCGGGCAGAGGGGAAGAAGTGAGAGCTAACGCTCTTTTGTTTCTGCAGTCTGGTCAAGCGCCTGCTGTGCCGTATGTAGTAAAAGCGGGCGTTAAACACTACACACATTTCTAAAGATACCAATTGAAGAATTATTTTGTTTTTACTGTCCAAACCCCATGTTTGTAGCACATCTGGTTTCGGAGATATGGAAAGATAAGGTGTCTTGACTAGAAAGAAAAGAATTACTGTCAGTGAAGAAAAGCACACACGTGCTATGCTGCAGTTGCATTTTGTACCCTGCATTCAGTAAAGTGGCGATCTTATAAGAGCGCACATGTGCTTTTCAAAGTTAGTAAGTATACTGCTAGGCAAGCCTAGTTCTGGTGTGCCTAGTAGTAACTGCAAAAAAAAAAAAAAAAAAAAAAAACTCATAAGATTTTACATAAATAGGCTAAAAATAATCTTGTTAATGTGTATTCGTTTTTCAAACAGATGTCAATTACAGACATTTTCGAAAGTACAAATTTTGCTCAGAGTCGAGAATCAATCCTACAGGCTTGACACATGAATGCTCATTCTGTGAAGAACATTGTTAAAGAATGCAACAGTTCACCAAATTAGGAGTTTTCATATTTAGATCTCCAGGGAAACATTGGGCAGCTGAAAAACGTGCCACCAACTTAGGCAATTTTTAAAAGTGTGTTTCACGTAGAACAATTTATGATTTATATGACAAGGGTGAATAGCCAAATGAGGGGGGAACTAGAATATAAGGATTCTGTATCTTCTACACATATTATTCCAAAAATCTCTTGGGTTCAAATGTAGGAGAGCCAATGATGGTCGCAAATTTCTGCTTGTAAGAAGTGACACTGTTGCTGCAAGACCAAAATTTCTGCACACAATGCATAACATTGGTATGTGATATTCATGGTGTAAAAATGCTTCATAAATACACATTCATATCTTCCGTATTTATTAAGTATTTTAATGAAACAAAAATTGGTTTAAAGTCCATCACAGACAGTATACAAATATGGCATCATTAGAATAGAAACCATATTCACAAACCGTTGAAATGTCACTACTTTGTTTCACTGTAGCAAACACCTCATTTCGTAGAACGCATCTAATTTGAATCATTTTGTTTTGTGTGCATATGAACGATAGCTACGTAAGCAAACTGTTCTCCAGTTCAAGGTTTTAAGGTTCAGATTGTGCGATAATCATTGTGTATGTTTTCACACACAAGCTGAAATATTAAGTGAACTTCTCTGTTAGCATTGTATCATTGTACATCTCAGCATATGTATGATACTTGCTAGGTTGAGACAAAAATCTTCCATCTCTGTCGCCCGCTTGCCGTGGAACTGACAACACCAATATAGTAGGAACACCGTATTGGCTCAACCCATGTTCATTCTTATTTTGTAGCTACTCTAGTAGTTTGACTAGTTGTTACATTTAGCTCTGATTCGTTGGTGTGTTTACTATGTTCTTGTAACATTTAGTCTTATATGCTCTCGCTTCTATTATTTACATATTATCAGAATTACAGAGGTTAACAATTCTATAAACTAATATGAATATTTGCATCCTGCTTAATTACTTGGAGATTATCGAAGTTGGTACCATTCAAAAATATACTGAAACTTTTGATGTGTTTTTGTATAAGTTCCTTTTTCTTCTAGTGTCCAGCATCCACCAGTCATTGTTATTGCTTTCTTTAGATTTTCCCTTTCCTTGTCTAACAGATTACACTCAGGTCCGCAGTTTGTTCGTTTTGGTTGCACTTACACATTTGATTGTCACTTTAAATCGGTGGTAGTACACTTTAGTTTTCCCATCACCTGTTAGCAATGCTATTAGATTCAATGTTAGTTTTGTTTTAGTTTTTGTTCTGTCATTTATGTTGGGAAAATAGGGTTTTGTAATTTCCCCTTTTGATGTTTGTTGCCATTTTTTATGCCATTTTCCCAAACTTGAGCCAGCTGTTTACTTCACTTTTCGGTATTTTCTTGTAGGTTACTTCTAATTCGCTATCATGCACTGCTTCCTTCGCAGGTTGGTCCGCTATTTCATTCCCATGATGTCCTACATGTGCCTTTATTCATCTTAGGTTAAACTTTCAGTTCCTTTCGTCTAGCTTCCCGAGACAATTTCAGATGTTGTGTATTAATGCTTTGTGGATTTTAGGGTTATTGATGGAAATCAATGTTATTTGACTAACAGTATATATTGTTATGGTTCTCTTTTCCTTTTCTATATGTTTTAATTCGTCAATGTTTTCTAGGGCTTTTATAATGACTTGTTGCTCTGCCTGGTTGTTTGAGCAGTTAGTGTCCAGTTTATATTTTCTTTGGTGGGCAAGTTCATTATTGATGAATATTGCGACTCCGGATCCAACAGCCATCTTGCTGTTGCTACCATCTGTATATACTTCTAATGTGGATTCTGGTTTTCTTTCTCTGTCTTGCTGTTTCTTATTGTTTTGGCAGGGTGTGGCCAATTCATCAGCTCTAAATCATGATCTATAATCCAGTTCACATTCTCTTTTCCCTTCAAGATCCTATATAGTTGCACAGTTTCTTCTACTTTTAGAATAATTGGCGACATTCAGACTCTAACACAAAGAGCTGCAGTGGAGCTAGTGCGAAAAGCCTTTGCCATTTTGATATTGACAAGTCTCTGGACTCTCATTAATTTTTGTGTGTTATGTTCCTTCTTAATTGCTTCCATCCAGAGGGGTGCGCCATACAGCATCATTGGTAAAATAGCTCCCTTATAGATAATCTTGAGTGCCTCATGAGTCAATCCCCAGTTCAGCTTGGTGGACTTGGATAGCGAGTGAATTTCTGCATAGCTTATGTGATCTGAAAAGTTAAATTTATTATCTATTATTACTCCTAGGTATTTGATCCTAGCTACTTGTTCCAGTATTTTATTATTTAAGCAGATTCTTATGTCTCTCGTTTCCCTCCATCTTCTTCTTGAAATAAGCATGATCAACGATTTTGATTCATTAAAATTTGCCTTGTTGTTGCCTGGCCATTTTTTTTATTTTATTCATTTCATTGTTCATAACATTTTCTATTTCTATTGCATTTTTCCCTTTTGTTGCTATAATCAGGTCATCCACAAACGCCACTGCTATTTATCGAGATTTAACTGTATTGGAACACCACAGTGAAGCGAAATAATTATTAATTTTTAGATGATGCTATTGTTGATGTTGAATAGCTTACATTTAAAATAGAGTTGTAGATTACATTCCAAAACCCAGGTCCACAACACAATCCTTGTGGGCAACGCTTTGTAAGGATCATGTGCATGCATGCATGTTCTTGTGCGTGTGTGTGCACATGTGCATGTGCCTGGAGTGTAAACAGTAAAACGACCTGCCACGACACTTGCCAAAACAACGGCTTCTGTCAGTAATGTGTCTGTGTGTAATCTGTTCAGAACTATGTATGATAGTCTTTACAAATCAGAGTATGTTTCTTGCTTATGGCAAAGCCAACTGGAACATTCATTAAGTGCACATTTAGGGTAACTTTCCCAGCAGGAAAATTTTAAACCCAAGAGACATAGCAAAGAGTCTAATGGAAAACATTTTGAGCATCTAGTGTAAATAGACATGTTAATGTTGTAGTTATTGATCATTAATAAATTTCCTGTTTAGCAACTATGTGGTTTTGATTTAATTTGGTAATTTTAAAACATCGTTTATGAGTTTATGAGGAACAATTGCAAAAATATCATCAACATATCTATACCAAACTTTAAAAATTAAAGGGAATGCTTTAGTGACTTGCATTTCGAAAAACTCAAAAAAAGATCAGCAAGAATAGGTGAAAGAGGATTACCCATTGCTAAGCCAGAAGTTTGTTGAAAATTTATAAGAATTATCATCATTTCTTATAAAATAAGTGAAGTTTTAAGTTACAAATTGTTATATTTGTACATATTTGTTTACTTCACTGTTAATAGCTTCATGTTTTACGTAGAAATATATTTGTTTTAAATCTCAGTTACTTACATTCTAAGTGCTAATTGAATGGTTGTTTAAAGTCTCTGTTTTCTCTAGCACTTTCATCTTTTGACTTTCAGTTGACTCTTTTTCAATTTTTTGATTCTATTTCTTGTTCTCCTTTCTCTTGTCCATTTGATGTTTTTACTTTTCTTGGCCATCTTTCTATATGTCCTTGCTTCCTTTTGCTCTTAACTTTTTGTGGCAAATTCTTAACCATCCTTCTTTATATGTCTAACTCCTTGCATTGCGCTAAGTAACATATTTTAATTTGAATAGTTATAAATAAAAGCGCTGTTAACAGTGAAGCTAATTTCATGTATAAAGACGAAAATTGAGTCATACCTTTTAAAACTTGTAACTTTAGGACGTGAGTGAAGTTCAAAGTTTTAAAAGGTATGACTCAATTTTAGTCTTTATACATAACATATTTTATTTTACTTTTCTCTGCACATGACACATACAGTCAGTGTAAAAAGTGTTCGTACACCTATATTATTTTGTATTAGAATGTGCATCAAACAAAAAGCACAGGTTTTAAGAAATATGTAACATACAAGACATCAATACAAAATACTTATTTGCACAAGTACACAAACAGAACCGCAATGCGATGTGTGTAATTGCAAAAATTAAATAAAATGCACAAAAAGACGTCTGAAATAGGCAATAAAAGTGATCGTACATCTGCGATAGTGCTTCGAGAACATAAGCTCAAAGGCATAACAAGCCAACATTTCACCTGGCAACTTACTGTGAGTAGCAGTGATAAGAAACAGAGCAGGGTAGACGTCAGTCAACAGTGAACAAACACACAGGAACGTCAAAATGGGGAGCAAGTGCAGGGAAACCAGTGAAGAAACAAGAAAATTGATTATTAAACTCCATAATCAATGCAAATCGCTATGAGAAATATCTCATCTTGTTGACAGACCTTGCTCCATCATGCAAACAATAATAGATAGGGTTTGTGTTTTAAAAATGGTGCAGAACAGGCCAAGAACCGGGAGACCAAAGTTGTTAACAGAGCAAGATAAAAGAGTTATCCTGCGTGAAATAACGAAGGATCCAAAAATCAGTGCTGTGAAGTTGGCTGCGGATCTGGGACGAAGTGGTATAAATGTTTCAGCCAGCACCGTTCGCAATATTTATCAAGAAGCTGGATATCATGGTCGAGTACCCTGGAAAAAGTTCTGGGTGAGTAAAAAAAAAAAAAAAAAAAAAATCAAATAAAACGACTGAATTTCGCAAAAGAGCACCGAAATAAAGGAACAGACTTCTGGAATAGAGTGATATTTTCCGATGAGAGTAACTTGAATATTTTTGGGCCCGATGGAGTGCGTATGGTATGGCGCAAGAAAAATGCCGAGCTGCATCCCAAACATCTAGTGCCTACAGTAAAACACGGAGGTGGCTCCAAGATGGTCTGGGGGTGTATGAGTGCTTCAGGTGTGGGTAGACTGCACTTTATGATGGAACTATGGGCCATAAAGTCTATATGGACATTTTAAAGGAAAATCTCCATGCTCTTGCCCAGAAACTAGGTCTTGAGAACAATTTTATGTTTCAGCAGGACAATGACCCTAAACATACAGCTGGAAATACTCGCTTGTGGCTGCTTAATAACACACTAAAACTACTTCATACACCTTCCCAGTCACAAAATATCAATCCTATAGAACATCTGTGGTCTATTTTGGACAGGAAAATCAGAAATTACTCAATTTCCAATAAAGAAGGATTAAAACAGGCACTTCAAATAGAAAGGGACCTAATTGAACCAAAGAAAACAAGAGCGTTATTGAAATCAATGCCGCAGAGACTGGAGGCAGTTATAGAAGCAAAAGGAAAGCCCACCAAATATTGAATGATGGTACACATTGAAATCATAGGTATATGATCACTTTTTGTGCGAAATAATAGCAGATTTTTTATTCTAAGAAGAATTAATTTATTTATATGTTTTGTTATCTAAAATATTAGCTAATACATAAATGCTTTACTGGACATGATTAATTTACTTAAAAATTTGCCAAACATCCCATTCCTGTTTCTCCAAGAATCTTAGTGTAATTTCTTCTGTGTACGAACACTTTTTACACTGACTGTATACCCAATCCTCTCCCTCTTAACCCTTTCCTTTCTGCTAAATATGTCAACATAACCTTCTCTTCCCCAATCACTCTTAAGTTTAAATATGATTGAAATCCCTGTACAACTTTGCAAGTGCATTGTAATGTTTAAAAGGAAGTTCTTTTCTGCAATTTTGCATGCATAATCCTGGAAGCTTTGACTCGTGAGCTTTGATGGCCTAATATGATCACAGAGCAGTGATAGATCTCAAATGTTCTTGAGATGTACGGCAATACAACATTTATGTCAAGCCGTTTTACTATTGGTCCCCCTTTTTAGCACACATGTTGTTCCATTTTATTCCTCTATGTTGTCTATGGAATGTACATTGGAAAAGGGATGCATGTTTGAGCTCAATTGAAGGTCAACATCTGGCACTGAACTATGGTGCAGCTAATAGTGATGTTATTTCTGAAGTCCATGTGGCGGTCTTTATCTTGCTAGTCATCTTGTGAAACATGATTATACATATGCACTTGTCTAACTGGTGCTTATGATTGGAAGCAAAGCTGTCCCTTTATCTTATAAATTAACTCCTGATACTCAAGGGTGCACTCCAGGTGTCTGGGCTGTCCTCAGCTTTCTTCATGTGGTAACGTCAACAGCTTCATATTTCATACATGGCAATTAGGCAATTAAACATAGATAGAATCAACGTATATATGGCTAGTGTAAAGAAATTATTAATTCCCATCAATTAACTTAAATAAGCAGATAAACATCTTTGTTTTACGTTCATTTCACATATGGCTTATTCATTGTAGACCAAGATTCAAGCTCATCAATGTCACAGTATGAGATATATCTGACAACATATTTATTATTTGTTCTTATGATACCAACATTAGTGTTTCTATATATCGAAAGTTAACTGTATTGGAACACCACAGTGAAGCGAAACAATTATTAAATTATAGTGGAGTTATATTTTTTCCACATCGGCTCTAATGCGACTAAAGCTAGATCCAGTGGTGTGGGTAGTTCTGGAGTTGCTGCTGCCATCTGTTGGTTTTGTGATGAATTTAAATGTGGGGTTGTCTTCTGGCGGGATTTCGAAGTTCATTAGATGGTTTTTATGTTTTTCTATGTATATTCTCTGCCATATGACGAGTTCACTATGTTTTTGTACGTATTTTAGTAAAATACGTAAAATCACCAAAACTTCAAAGCCCGCCTCGGTAGCGTAGATGGTAGCATGTCTGCCTCACGTTCAAGAGGTCCCGAGTTCGAAACTCGGTCAGGGTGAGTTATCTGGATAAGGATTTTTTCGGGGTTTTCCCTTATCCTAAAAGACGAATGTCGGGTAACTCTAAGCTCCATGGACCCTGCATTCATTTGAGCATCATTTCACCCATTCATTCACCGTCCAATATGACTTAACGTTGGAGGACGTAAATTACAACAACAAAAAAAAAAAGATTAAAACATATCTCAGCTTACATAGAAAATGAAGCTAGTTACAGTGGAGTAATAAATATTACACAAATAAAAATATTTGTTAATTACTATCCACTTATCTTAAGAAGTTTATGTTAATAGTTCTTTCTTCTTTTTAAAATCGATTTCGAAGGCATATTGCATTCATCCTCAGTTAAACTCTGTTTAAGATCTCAGCTCTTTCACCAATGAAACAAGAAATTAGATTTGCTAAATTTACTTACCACCCCTGGGCCACAAAAAAGTTCCAAAAAATATTCAAGAAATACAATATAACATTGGCACCAAAAAAACAATTACAACATTAAAAACCTGCTTAACAGTAATAATACTGATAAGATAAAACCAGAAGAACAATCAGGCATTTACAAGATTAAGTGTAAAGACTGTGAAAACATTTACATAGGGAGGACAAAAAGAAACATCGGCACTAGGAAGAAAGAACTTTTTAAGCACCTAAGATGCAAAAATATTGATAAATGCGCAATAGCAGCTCATTTCTGGTCTGAAAATCATGAAATTGAAGATAGCACCAAATGACTAAAATACGTACAAATACATAGTGAACTCATCATATGGGAGAGAATATACATAGAAAAACATAAAAATCAACTAATGAACTTCGAAATCCCACCAGAAGACAACCCCACATTTAAATTCATCACAAAATCAACAGATGGCAGCAGCAACTCCAGAACTACCCATACCATTGGATCAAGCTTTAGTCGTATTAGAGTCGATGCGAACGATGGTTTGCAAAACATGTACATAGGTACATAAGTGAACCTGATGTGTAAAAAATACGACTCATCTATAATTTAATAATTAGTGTTTCTGTTCATTAGTCTTCTAAAGAGATATGGAGGTCCTTCTAATGTCCCCCTGTTATAAATACAAATATATGTAGTTTTAATGACCAGAGTACATTTACTTATGATGCAGATTTATTTTCATGGTTTCCCCAGATTTCTTGTTTCTATCTTATATCCTATTTCTCACTAATTTCCAAAATCTGTCATTGTTCCCTATAGTTGCCATAGGTCTTCTATTCCTATCTTTTTTAAGGCTCATCCTATCCCTGCCATCAGACACTCTTATTTAAAGTTGTCTTCTATTGATTCATACAAATCTTAAATGAATCTCCATCTGTATTTACTTAAGAGGAGTCGGTACTAGTTACACTAATATCACTTTTTTAACCTCTGTTAACATATCGAGATTTAACTGTTGCGAAACATTTCCTCAAAATAGGTACGTAAGTGAAGCAGATGTGTAATAAATATGACTCATCTATAAATTAATAACTCTGTTAACATGTTTCGGGAAATCTTGACTCTCCATAAGGTGGCCCGGGTTCGATCCCAGGCGACCGCAAAGTGAGATTTGTAGTTGACAACATGGCGCTGGGATAGTATTTCTCCAGGATCTATAGGCCGCACTGTGGCTCAGTGGTTAGACCGCTTGGCTCGCACCAAGGCGGCCCGTGTTCGACCCCAGGCGACCGCAAAGTGAGATTTGTGGTGGTCAACACGGCGCTGGGGCGGGTTTTCTCCGGTACCTCCGGTTTCCCCCGCCATCTCATTCCACCGGTGCTCCATCTTCATCTCATGTATCATCAGTGTCACCGCCTGCAGTGCCGCATGTAGTAAAAGCGGGTGTTAAACACTACACGTCTTCAGAACTAGTGTGACTGACCCATGTTGTTTGTGTTGTGGTGGTCGTCTACAATGGCGACATCATGTGGTAGTGAAATGTATGTACTACCAGAGGGTACTTGGTGGTGATAAATCAAAATTCATTAACTGCATTTGTGTTTCAAAATGAAGAACTTTTCCTATGTGTCCAATTCTGCTGTATGACTTGGTCGGTTTGACGTTATAATTGGTCATCCAGGAATGGTGTGAAATTGCAGATTTATCCATTTGTTTGTATTTAAACAGGGTCAGTTGGACATATTCTGAAGATGGGAACTCATGTTCCTGAAACATGTTAACAGAGCATTACACAAATATAAATATTTGTAACAAAGAATCTTAAGAAATTGGTGTTAATTCTTCTTTCTAATGGAGATCAATTTCACAAACAAATTGTTTGTATCTTCAGTCCATAAATAAACTACATTGTCAAGGATTCTGGTTACCATGTTCTTATGTTTTTCCAGTATTACCAAAATCTGAAAACGAAACAAACGGAAAACCAGATTCAACTGCTGGTATTTCAAAATTCATTACACAATGTTTATTTTTTAAAATAAATATATTTTCCCAAACTACTAACTCTTATCAGACCATTTAATTGTTTTAATAATTTAACTTCAGTATTTATTTCATGGTTAAATGACCAAAAATGATCTGCTACGGCCGATTTATCAGTTTGTTTATACTTAATGTTACGAAAATGTTCTTTCATTCTGGTTTCCAAATTACATTTCGTCTTTCCAATATAAACCTGATCATAATCTAAACAATTAAATTGATAAATACCAGATTTTTTTTATTATTAGGAATTTTATCTTTTTTAGAAAAATGTAGTAAATTTTTAATACTGTATTTATTTTGAGGAACTAAAGTTACACCAACTTCTTTAAAAAAAAAAAAAGTTGAAAGTGTTTATTAACCCAAGGATGGTAAGTAAGTTTTTTTAAAATTATAATCGTCTTTTATTTTTTTTTTAGGGTAGAAATATCATTAACAGTTTTCTGATATTTAAATGTTTCAATCTTCTTTTGTATAAAGTCTTTATTAAAACCATTAATTAAAGCAGTATTAATAATATGTTTATATTCTTTATTTATTCTTCTTTATTCATTTTCCACTTAATGTTAACAGAGATTAGAAAGAGTGATTTTAGCATTACTAGTACTGAATCATCTTATGTAAATACCTCGTAACACATCACTCCACCGTAGCTTCTTCCATATATAAATGCCCATCTTCTCTTTGAACACACGTGTAGCACTAATTCAATATTACTTCCATAATTATTCCTTTCCTCCTTGTTCATCCCAATTCTACCGATGCTGATCAGATTAGTTCCAAAAGTTTTATTGTTCATAATATGTAAATACAGTTTTTGCTAGTTGTTAATATTGGTTTTGTTTCATTCTCTTTCATGTTGACTGTGACCTGTTTTGCTTCCTGGTATCCTACACAAACTGATGTGCTCAGTGGTGAAGCAACGAATGCAGATGTACAACTCACCATACAAGAATGTAATGGACTGCATAGTGCAAGTTTATCGCACCGAGGGATCAAGGGCTTTCTACAGATCATACACAACCCAGCTAACTATGAACATACCTTTCCAGAGCATTCACTTTATGACGTACGAGTTTGTTCAGACTATCACAAATAAGGAACGGCGCTATAATCCTGCAGCCCACATGGTGTCTGGTGCCATTGCTGGTGCAGTGTCTGCTGCCATCACAACACCATTGGATGTCTGCAAGACATTACTCAACACACAACCACAGCGAATCGAGGGGAGGGGCTTGATTTATGCATTTCGAACAGTTTATAGACTTGGTGGTGTGTCTGGGTACTTCCGTGGGATGCAGGCTCGAATTTTGTACCAGATGCCATCAACAGCCATCTGCTGGTCAATGTATGAGTTGTTCAAGTACCTGCTGACGAGATCAGCCAATGAGCAGGTAATGAACACAGACTCCGCATTGAGGTTGGTGGTTCCGCAAGCCGCTCTTGTGGTTGAAGCTTCAGAAGAAAATAAGCCAGCAAAGGAAGTTAGCCCACGAGCTGCCACAGCTGAGGGTACTTGGGATGGTTGGACCAATACTGGAGCAGCCTCTGCATCATCTATGATTCCAAGAGAGCTACCGTCGGTGTCTGGTGTAGGGCTCTATGGGGCCTTGTCCTTCAACACAGTTCACCATTCAGATAACAAGATTTCAAAGGGAAATGCTTACTTAGATGTGAGCCATAGTTGAATGGCTATTAACTCATTCTCAGCCCTGTAAGATAGCATTGAAATGTAAAGTGAAAAGTAATGCTCCTAAATAGGCCAGTAAGTGCCTGGTGGATTTGGAGAAGTCCAAGCGTTGAAATAAAGGAATGACTTGCGTTGTGTCTCGTCTCCAGCATTTCAGAACATGTGCGTCTACTTGACTGGAAGCTTGTACTGGAGGGGCAGATTGACTTCTCCATATTCACCATCAAACAGGCTCTTACTGGTCTATGAAATTTCTTCAGTAAGCTCTCCCTTGTTAATGTGGCCACTCAAAGTAGCACAGATGAATTTCGAGCAAACAAAATTCTATACATTTACAAGAAAAAGCTACAACAGCACAAAAATGTTTTTGGAAAGTCCTTGTTATATTGCAATATCATTATTTATTTTAATGACTTTTTAAAATCGTAAGCCCATGTGATTTCATAAACAGAAGACATGATATATTTTGAATCATTTCTTACTTTACAACATTTACATTTTTCTTTCTGTTAATTTTGCTACGTTTGTGCAAAAGGAAACACGAGACTATTAGGAGGAAAAAAAGACAACAAAAATCCAGTGGTTTGATGCTTTTATTTTCCCATTTTTTAGTTTATTTTTGAAGCGCCATGTTTTGGTATTTAATATTTATGAATTTAACGTTACGGCTAAAATGAATCTGACTTGAACATTTTACACTTATGTCATGTGTGAAAGCTTTCGAAAGCATGCTTTTATTTTGACAGCTATTTTAAACTTAATACTGGCATAAAGTAAACTCTTGAAGTAAGAGAAAATGTCTCATGAATTTTGAGTTAATGAAAAATAATATTGTGACTTGTGAATTAATTGAAAATTTGAAATGTGTGCAGAATTTGGTCATCTTGTAAAGAGTGCTGAATTCTTTAGGTTTTTGCGTTGAAAGTAACATGAAATTCACCTGCTATTTCATTCAGTTTATTCTCTAAACTGAGTGCATTGGGCACTTGAACAGAATACAGACACAAGCAAATAAATGTGTTTTCATTGTCTGCCCAAAAACAAGACACTGCTTACTTGAAATTGGTCTAGAGTCGATGTGTAGATGATGTAAATAAGCTATAGAATAAGGAAGTATGGATTCCTTTTCCCTTTCTTTGTCATGTTAGTAGTAGAAGTCAAAAATGCTATGTAAATAATGGGGAAAAAAAAAAAGGTATTTTATCTGAACTTGAAAAATGTTTGAATCGCTGGTACGAAAGCTTAAAAGACAATTGATCACATGGGCTGTAACCCAGTGTAGGAATATGATCAATCATCTTGAACTTTTCCTAGAGTATGGTTAAAAACATAAAAGGCTGGCCTTGTATTGAAAATATTATGTAAAGCTCGAAATAGTAAATATTGTTGAAATATTTTTGGGTAGATAAAATGCCTCTTGATTTCCTTTATGTGTATTTTCATGTATAAATAGATTCTCTGAAGTTCAGTTACCAATCTTACTCAGTTACATCAGAACATAATGTTGATATAATATTTGGAAAATAGGCTTGCATGATATCTTGGAACAAATGGGGACAAAAATGCAAGGTGCAAAATTTTGTGCCCAGATTTTTCAAAAGGTACATGATCACATTGAAGGCAATGCATCAAGTGAGACTGTCAAAATGACAGTTTTGGATTTTTTTATTTTTGCATTGTTATAACTTTCATGCTACACAATTGTTGTTTAAATAAAAAATATTTTAAAGCTACAAATGTTGATCATCCCATTGAATTCGAGCCATACCATTTAGGATTGAACTTTGTATTTCATTTTTCTTAGTTCCTTTCGCCAGCATTTTTCACTTTTCCAAAATGCTCCATAGACTATAGTTTATAACTACAGAGACAAAATGTGAAAAAAAGGATTGCCAAAATATGAAGGAAAAAGTCAAAATATTATGAGATATATATATTTTAAAACCAAAACATTGTAAATCTAATTGGTTTGGCACAAGTTGACTACAGTATCTGAAAAGGTAAGCTTTGTAAATTTTTCTCCATATTTAATAATAAAGTTCCAATTAATTACAACAAAAGACATAGTGTTAGGGATAGTGATCATTGTGAAACCTTTAAACTTAAAAGGAAAAAAAAAAAAAAAAATGTTACTGGTTGCTTTGTTCTTGTTCAAGACTCACTACAGTATGCCACTAAAAGCTTTTAATATTTTCCGACAAAAGGTTGCATCATGTGTCAATATTCTTCTCTATGTTGGAAAAGATCATTTCACATCACATGATGTAATGGGGAGCATATTTGCATTGTACTCTTACCTTGAAGTATCTTACTAACTTGGCAGAGAAGAAAATACGCTGTACAGCTTCAGGTATTATGTTATGCACTAGTTATAAAATATAAAATAGTTAAGCTGAAATTACTTTCCATAATTCAGACTGTTAAAGTTGAAACCTAATTAAAATTACTATGCCAAGCTCAAGTTAAAAACTTGGAAACTATTAACTTGGTGCATTGGTACTCCTGTTCATTTATCCTGTTTATTTATCGATTGTCACTTTTTATGCGAAGTTCAACTGTTGTGCAGTTGGTTTGCATATCACAGTTTGTCATTTGATGATAGTGTAGCTGTGAATGCTTGAAAATGGACAGTCAAGTGGACAAAGTGAAACAATTGCAACATATTCTTCTCGCGCTGATCTTTTTTGTTCGGGCTCCACCATTCCTTACTTTTCCTTACGTTAACATAGAGACACCATTTCTCATCACCAGTAGAAATTCTGGATAGGAATGCTCAATGTTGTTCATGAGCCAATCGATTGCGAGCAAGCAAAGATGCACATATGGCCACCCGTTGAAATTTTTGGTTTTGGGTTAGCGCATGTGGTACCCATACACCTGCTTTTTGGACCTTGCCCATTGAAGACAAATGTCCATGATAGTGGAATGGTCACAGTTCATCACATATGCAAGTTCTCGAGTACACTGGCTCAGATTATTGTGGATTAGTGCATTTTAGACTTATCTTTATCAAATGCTGTAGATTGTCCTGATTGAGAAGAATCACACATGTCAAAACGACCCTTCTTAAAATGAAAAAAACATTTTCTTGCAGTGCTTTTGCTGATGGCGTTGTCCCCATACATGGCAAATATTTCTGGATGCCTCCGCTGCTTTCGTCCCTCTATTGAATTCAAAGAGAAGAATGTCGGAAATGTTCCACTTTGTCCACTTGACCATTCACTTTCTAGCATCCACAGCTACACTATCATCAAATGACAAACTGCAATATGTAAACAAACTGCACAACAGTTGAGCTTCACATAAAAAGTGACAATCAATAAGTAAACCCATTGTAACAAAACAACTAACAAAAGCGCTACGGACTTATGCACTAACCTATTGTGTGTTTCAAATGGGAGGGTCTAATACAAATAAATAAACTACTATTACCTGTATTATAACAGTAAATCACAATGTAAACACTGTATGAGTATCATTATTGGTTGGCATGTATACATATATGTATATTTGTAATTAATGAGAACTGAAAACCTAAATTTTTGACATGACGTGATAAAAGAATTAATTTGAATAAGCCAATTCAAGCGAGAGGAAACAAATTTCCGGCTGCCCTGGCAGAATGTGTCTGGTCACATTATATATTTGTTTATGAAGTTTCGTAATTTCTATTTACTCTAGAGAGTTCAAAGTGGTTGTTCTGTACGTATGTACATATACTTTAAATTACTCAGAACTGAAATTTAAACTACTGACATGACGTGATAAAAGAATTACTGTGAATAATTTAAGGTGTTAAATTCGAGAAAGAGGAAACACTTCATTTCCTTAAATTTAAAGGGAGTCAATTAATGACACTAAACAACACTTACTTTTAAATTTTTCCGGAACATGCTTCAGAGACTTTGCCTCTATCCTCAGCCGGCCATCGACTGGTTCTTATTGGTGTAGTTGACGATATTTTGTCACAGGTCTCCTCTGGTGGCGGTTCCAGGAACTTGCTGAACAAATCTTTATGGGGGATGTCGAAATTGAATACTTTGTTCCTATTTTTTGAAATGAAGATTTGTTCCCATGTGGATAGTTCATAACAACACTGTTTTCAACACTTCCAAGAAAGGAACTTCATTTCCTGTTAGCCTGTGGAATGCTGTATGCTTATGTTTATGAATAAATGCTGGATAAGAAGTGTTTATTTACTCTGGAGAATTCAGATCAATATCATTCAGTTGTTCTTTACACAACAGTAGAGTAAGAGTTAGTGCAATGGCTTTTTGCGGTGAATTTAGTGGCGAGACAAAAAGGCAGGTATTGCGAAGTTAGGCTCGAAGTATTATTTTTAAGGTGTACATACTCTTCAAAAGCTTTTCAGAAACAGAAACTAAAAATGAGTTATTGCAAAGACTACTTCTGTTCAAAATCACGGATAAAATGTATCAGCTGGATCAACTTGCAATTGAAATGGGACACGAAGTAATATGCCTCCCACCTTACCACTGCCAGTATAATCCAATTGAGTTGGTGTGGGCTCAAATAAAAAGGGGAATTGCAATCAGAAATAATACTTTTAAACTGACGTACGTTGAACGACTTGTTCATGAAGAAATTGACAAGGTAACACAACAGGACTGGGAAAACTGCGTGAGGCAAGCAGAAAACCTTCAAGAAGACGATTTCAAGAAAGAAATAGGACGTGACGAGATTTTGGAACCTATAATCATAAATTTACAAGACTCAGACGATGAAGACAGTGACAATGACAAATTGTCTCTCTCTCTCAATGGTAGTGACATTGACAGCGATACGGTTGAGCCACTGGCAGTTCCATTGTAATAGAAAAACAGGTTATTCATAAACTATAATTATAGCTATAGTATTTAAAAATATACATAATTTGCAAAAACGCTTTTTCCAATTTTGATTTTGGAACTGCATTATTGTAAAAGTTTGTAAAATATAATTTGCTTACCCTTACGTCTGCACCAAGGAGACCTGCATGTTGCAAGAGTGTGCAAGAGAGAGGGAAATATAAAAGGAGTGGGGTAACAAGCTGGCAACGCTGAGTGTGTTACGGCATCTGATTAGCTGGACTCCCGAACTCTTCCCATTTGAAACGCATAATAATATATTATAAATCAGATGGTACAAGGAGCACTTCAAATTACCATATTAAAATGTAGTTAATTATGAATAAAATACTTAATATGTCAACAGAGGTTTGACATAGTTTATTAACATTTTATGTCCACTATATATTTTAAGTTTGGAGTTGTGGTAAAAAAATCTGATGTATTTCACATGATTCTCTACTCTTGCATAAATTATTTTTACAAATGCTCACTATCTACTCATGTTTCTCTTCAAACTGCTCTATCTACTTCATGTTAGCTGAGATAAACTTTTGCGGAAACTCTTATTGCCAGTTTTCGTATGATTGAAAAGGGAATGCAGCAGACTTCAAGCGATAATCAAATGCTTTTGAAGAGCTGGTCGCTGTGAGTTGGCTTTGAAATTCTCTTCCCTTGCATATGCAAGGGATAAAAAAAAGAATAATTTACTCCTAATTTTAAAAACTGTAAGCACTGGAAAATTCAAACAACTAATAAGGAATGTAAGACTTGAAGCTTTCGCGGCGAGTGTTATTGATTAAGGCTTCACGAGTGATCAGCTGCGTCAAATTTAAGAAGATCGAGCTTTCGGCCATTTTACACTCCATGGCCTTCATCAGGAACTGAGTAATGGCTGCGAAACGTGACCCTATACATACATTAATCGGTGGGCAGAGCATGCACTGCCCTGGCCAATGACCGAGTGACAATGTTAGATTGGCTCGGCTGGCGATGGACACAGCTGCCATCTGCTTTGGCGTTTTCTGTGAGGTTCGTCACTGAATGCATGTGGTTGGAGTTAATGTCGTTTTGTGCGCGATCCGTCACTTGAACCATGCAGTTGGAGTCTGCAGCCGAAATGCTTTTGATGGCCAGTGTCCAGGCTGGGTTCAGTTGAAGACTGTATCCGAGGGAATATTTCGGAAATGCTTCATAAAAAAAGTATTTGGCATAAATTTTGTGTTTTAATGAGATCTACATTTTCTGTGCAGTGAAGTTTTGCCTGTTCTCTCACAGTTTTCCAGTTATGCAAAAGTTGTCCAGAACGAGGAGAACTTCTGAAAACATTCCTAGAATATTCAAGTTATATATTTTATTTGGCATGAAAATATCTTAAATATTTGGTATTTTAATCAGAATCATTAACAATTTTTGAGAAAATCAAAATTTACAAAAAGTTTTCCATGTAAAGAGTTGTCTAGAAAGAGGGGCTATTCCTGAAAATTGTCACAACCTTGGAAGATACTGTTACTTTGTGGGTTTGTGAAATTAAAAGTGCAGGTTACAAACACCAAAAATTGCACTTTATTTCCGTAAAAACACACTTCGTACACAGCAGTGCAGAATTACCTCACACAGCCACAATACAGCTTGCAAGGTCATTGACCACAACACAGTGCACCAGCTGTTCACGCATGCAAGTTCAGTTAACAACTGACTCTTTTGGCGGGCGGGCTCCCTCTTTTTATAGATTACTCACATTCCGGAATGTTTCCCAACAATCAAGACGGCTAGAACAAAGAACTAGAAATCTCGAGAAATCCGTCTCCTTCCCCCATGGTTTTGGCGAGCTTTTATCTACACACTACACTGCCCGTCCCTTTGAACTAGTTGCCGGCACCGCCACGATCAACAGTGGGCTCGCGACAATATTGAACTTCGGTACAAAGTTTGGTAGTTAACCATTTTGTCATTTTGCCTGCCTTGGTAGCATAGATGGTAGCGTGTCTGCCTTCCGTTCAAGAGGTCCCGAGTTCGAATCTCAGTCAGGGTGAGTTACCTGGATAAGGTTTTTCCGGGGTTTTCCCTTATCCTGAAAGACGAATGTCTGTTAGCTCTAAGCTCCATGAACCCTGGACACATTTGAGCATCATTTCACCCATTTCATTCACCGTCCGATATGACTTAACTTTGGAGGATGTAAAGTTACACACAAAAAAAAAAAAAACCACTTCTCATTTTGAGTTAGCTTTTCAAACACGCATGCATAGAGATAAACACCCTTTCTCTTCCTCTCTCTCCTAAAAGTTCCTTTATTATTATTATTATTATTATTATTATTATTATTATTATTATTATTATTATTATTATTATTATTATTATTATTATTATTATTATTATTATTATTATTATTATTATTATTATTATTATTATTATTATTATTATTATTATTATTATTATTATTATTATTATTATTATTATTATTATTATTATTATTATTATTATTATTATTATTATTATTATTATTATTATTATTATTATTATTATTATTCGTGAGTTTAAAAAGATGTATTTCCAGTGAAATTTTGTTCTCTCTCTTTTTTAATACAATACTTCCTCTAATTATCATATGTATTGAAAAAGTAGAAGACAAAGCAATCAGAAAGGAATGTGGATTTCTTTTATTTTTATTTTCACAGATGCATTGCCTTAGAGGTAATTAAAGTTTACTTAATATTCTCAGGTTGAAATGTTAGTGTTTATATTTTATTACTTTTTTTTAAAAAATGCTGCTTGTTGTTCTGAAACTTTTTCTGGCAACAGATTTTTTTTCTTTTTATTTTTTTTCTTTCATGGGTCTTAATTTTTATAAATAGTAAACTCAAACTATCTGCCATTGAGCTATGCTACAGTGGTGGTGTTGATGTGCATGACGATATGGCTTTAAGGCATTTAAAGCATTATAATTCTGGATCTATAAAGTTTTTCTACAAGAGGGCCAAATGGCGTCTGTGTTCCAAGCTCTCTCATAGATGAACCTTAGAATGGAATTAAGGATGGGCGCCAATCTTAGAGATGATACCTCATGTATAATCCTCTAGGCTGCTGCAGGAATGATAGTGGTTAACTCCTAAGTGGTTTCCCGGGAGATATATGAGTCAGTTGGAGAATTTGTCATGTCAGCATGTTGGTCATAGTAGCTCAAATGGTTAGAGCGGCTGGACGGAGACCAGAAGATCCATGGTTCAATTCCCGGCTATGGCATTGAATTTTTTAGTCTGACTCTACCTTTCCATACTTTAGCCTACACACGTACAGTGTGAAAGAACAATTAATTTCCAATAACGGTCAGTTGCCAATCAGCTGAGGACGGGACTGGCACAGTCCCGAAAACATTCCTGGTTTTAATAGTGATATGAGTGAAGTTTTAAGGTTTAATAAAGTGTGACTCAATAAGTCTTTGAACATGCAGAGTATTTGCATTCATTTAGAAAATAACTTCAAAATATAACGTAACTGATTTGATAAAAGTCTCTTATATAAGTTCTAAGATGGCTATCATGCAAGCTTTAGTATTTTAAGTACAGTTGCTTTTTTTTTGCCCCTTTCCTAAGAGGGATATCATGCAAGCTTTAGTATTTTAAGTACAGTTCCCCCCCCCCCTTTCTTAAAAGGGATATCATGTAAGCTTTAGTACTTTAAGTACAGTTTTTTTTTTTTTTTTTTTTTTTTTTTTTGGCCCCTTTCTTAAGAGGGATATCATGCAAGCTTTAGTATTTTAAGTACAGTTTTTTTTTTGCCCCTTTCTGAAGAGGGATATCATGCAAGCTTTAGTATTGTACAGTTGTTGTTGTTGTTTTTTTTTTTGTTTTTTCCCCCCTTTCCTAAGACGGATATCACGCAAGCTTTAGTATTTTAAGTACTGTTGCTTTTTATTTTTGCCCCTTTCCTAAGAGGGATGTTGTGTAAACTTTAGTATTTTAAGTACAGCTGTTTTTTTTTTTTTGCCTCTTTCCTAAGAGGGATATCATGCAAGCTTTAGTATTTTAAATACTGTTGCTTTTTTTTTTTTTTTTTTGGCCCTCTTCCTAAGAGGGATGTCGTGTAAACTTTAGTATTTTAAATACAGTTGTTTTTTCTTTGCCCCTTTCCTAAGAGGGATATCATGCAAGCTTTAGTATTTTAAGTACTGTTGCTTGCCCCACCCCCTTTTCCCCCAGGCTTTTTGTTAATGCAAGTTACAATTATATTGAGAAAAGATCTATCAGAATTGTGAACAGAGAGAATATAGATCTAATGTGGAGCATTAATAGAAAGTTCATCTCCAGTGGTCCTTTCTTAATGTGATCTCACATGTGTGCTATATTTACTACAACACTGTGAATTGCTTCAGTTCTGATTTATTTTATTTGTCCATAACTTACATTACACCTGTCTTAATATTCTGACATGGACCAAAGGAAATCGCATGGACGTTTCATTAAATCATAGCTTTTAATTAATACTTGCTTCTTTCTCATTTGCATCTTATATTAAATTTTGTTGGGGTTTTACATTTAAAGACACAACCATAGATAATAGAATGATTTTGGAAGTTCTTCTGTGGTATTTCTTTACTTTCATCTTGATAAAAACAAAACTTTCATAAAGTGTTTGCTCATTCTATGTGCATTAAACCTGTTTAAATTCGTTGTATAAATTGGTGTCAGTAGAAAGTGATTTTTTAAAGAATTGTGCTTTCTTAGTTAAAATAATAGCACAATCATTATAAAATTTAAGTTACAGTTTGGATTTATATGTATAAAGGTTGTCCATAATAAACTGGGAACAGAAAGAAAAGGGGTGTAACTTGATTCACAATACAGCCACAATTAAATGGGAATCTGTATTGAAAGCAAAACAGAAAGTGTCGATTTTCCACATTGAAATACTGTTTGTGAATGATCAATGAAATTTGCTCACCTGCTTGCAATTCAGCCATTGAAGTAATGGTTGTGCCATTACTACGAGGGTTATGCCGAAAGTTTTTAGCAGAGAATCAGAAATACATTTTATTCACAAACTATTGCAACTTTTCAAAATACTCTCCATGAGAACTGATACATTTTCCCAACCTTTTAAACCACTTAGAAAATTTTAGTTAATTGATGGAAATTAATCATTTCTCCACACTAGCCGTATATAGGCTAAGATATTTGATGGATAGAGTCAACATGAAAAATCCAATGCCATGGCCGGGATTTGAACCACGGATCTACTGGTTTCCGTCCAGTCGCTCTTAACCTTTGAGCTACCATGGCCAACGTGGTAGCTCAAAGGTTAAGAGCGACTGGACGGAAACCAGTAGATCCGTGGTTCAAATCCCGGCCATGGCATTGGATTTTTCATATCCACTTAGAAAATGTCTCAGTCCAAGCTTCTTTAGAGATGTCACTTAGAGCACTGTTGTATGCTGCAATAGGCTCTTCATCGGATGAAGAAAACTGCGCACTTAGTTTTTCTTTGTCTTTGGGAACAGGAAAAAGTCACATGGGGCCAGGTCTGGTGAATAAGGTGGGTGAGGTAAGACTCACACTTTCTCCTCCAGGAAGTCCATGGTTCTGGCAGCCGTGTGTGCTGAGGCATTGTCATGATGCAGAAGAAGATGCCCACTCATCATCTTGGGATGCTTTGACCTCCATGTTGCAAAGACTTTCGGTTGTTATCCAGTCACATTCCACTCTGCAGTGACTGTACGGCTTGTGTCCAAGGTCACAGAGGTGCGATGACCATCTTGGTGAAGAAAGTGGCCACCATCTTCTTTCCAGATCTTCTAGTTCTCCAAGTTTTCGTGGGTAGTTCCTGACCTGGAAAGCACCATTCTGATGACTGCCTCTTGGTTTCGGAGTCATAATGGTACACTAATGTTACATCACCTGTGACAATGTACGTGTGTTTGGACCGTCTTTGGTTAAATTTTTCAAGCATAAATTTACACCAATCCACTCCTGCGTTCTTTTGGGCTTCCGTGGCAGCCAGTGCACACATCTCTTGCTTAGGCCTAAATAGTCATGAACAATGGTCTGTGTTGGAGTCGACCCAATATTTAGGGTCCCTTCAATATCGCAAAATGTGAGATGAGGATCCTCTTGGATCATTTCCCTCACAGCTTCAACATTTTCTGGCATTGCAGGGCGACCAGGACGAGGTTCATGTTCAAGAGACTCCCTGCCCCTTGAAACTCACGGAATCAATTTCCAACAGTTGCCTTAGATGGGGCAAACGCACCAAAAATACGTACTAGTGGAGAGTGGCATTCTTCTGTATTTAACTTCTTTTTGTAGTTATAATAAGTCCTTGCTCGGAAATCATGGTGTGACAGATCCATCTTGCACTGTGTCTGACTCAACACTATCTGTGTTTAAACTCGCTGTCCACACATGGCCCTGTGGTGGGGGGACAACCATACGCATGCTCCAAGGTCAAAAAACATCGCTCTTAGAAACTACAATAATGTCATGGTAGTCAGATTTTGTGTCTTAGCGCTGCGAAAAACTTTCAGCATGGCCCTCGTATTTGTGATTTCTGTCACAAAAGTATCCTAATATGGTTATAAGAAGCGTATATTTAAATTTGTTTTACTATGCTGTTTTCCATTACTCCAGGTTCGATTTCAAACTTGGAATGAAATCAATATGCTATTAATTGGAAAGAAAGTTCAAACAACCAAGTCTCCTGTTTCCATCCACAGGCTCTGATAAGCTTTCTGTTAGTTGTGAACATTTACACGCATAAGTTATGGTTCTTGTTCCCAGATACTGTAAAGCAGTTTTAACAAGAAATAGGCTATCAGATAAGTTTCAAAATAGGCAGAGGAAAACTTATCATATTTCTCAGTAGATAAGAAATGCGATTAATTGCCATGTTCATCACATTTTCTGACTTAGTGTCAATTCCTTTACAACTTTACTCATAATAAAATTTCAAAGTGAATATAGAGCTGAAGAAGTATGATAAAATATTTGTCAGTCCCTGAAATAAACCATGCCTATCGCCAGGTTGTTTTTTGTAAAAATTTTAAGTGCAGTATTTGTGCCTTTCAAATAGCAGGAACAGGAAAGAATCGACTATTTTGGAAGTTAAAATTTAAGACAAAGTCAAATACAATAATTCTCAGGTTCCAAGTTTTTAGTGTAAACAAAAGAAATTGGGGGAAATTACTAATCTGATTTCATTAAAACTTAGCTACTGGATTTAAAAATAATTATATGAAAAAAATGTGCACAGTTTTCTCCCAAAAAATGTAAATGTTTATATATGTAGTTTTCTCTAAAAGTGGTAAAGGCACCCAATGTTACATGTGTACTTTAATACGCATTATTATGTGTGTTAAGGTATATAGTTAATATTAAAAATGAAAAAAAAAAAAATCATTATGGGAAAAGGTACAATTTTTCGTTTGTTTTACTCTACACAGTACTGCCATAAATTCTGTCAGTACCTTCAATACATATAACTACTAAATAAAACAATGCGTACTCATTGATATACATATATTCTGAAAGAACACAGAAAATGCTACAAATTGATTCAACTTTTATTCAAAATGATCACCACATGCGGCAACACAGCGACGAAGACATTCAGACCACTCATCAAAAGCCTCACGAATTATGTCCAGTGGAATTTTTTTCACAGTTGACCTAATTGATCTTTTTAACATCTCAGTATTGTGGTGCCGTTTTTGAAACACATCTAAGGAAAGCCTTAAGCTTCTGCCATAGAGAATAATCCAGTGGATTGAGAATGCTCCTCAGAAGATCCCTGCCAGGAAACTGCTCACCATACCATGACAGAAGCTGGGTGATGTCCTCGCTGCACACATGTCCTTGCTTCCTTGGAGGACTGTGCATACACATGATCATTTTGCTTGTTAAACGACTCTTCCACGGTGAACATTGTTTCATCTGTGAAAAGGATGTTGTGAAGCTGACTCTCCCCGTATATTGTCAATAAAACCTGGGATCAAACCCAGCGTATCTCCTTTAATTTTTCGGTTAGTATATGCTATGTGTACATTTTATATGCAAGAAAATGTAAATCATCCTTCAAAATGCATGACATAGTTCGTAAAGAAATATTCATATCACAAGACAAAATTGTTCGTTTACGCAAAGGCATGCGTCTAATCCTTGCATGACAGCATTCACAACTTCTTTCGTCTGTACTCTCCTAGAACGGCCCAGTCTGAAATGATCAACAGTTTGACCCATTTGTTTAAATCATGCTATTGTCTGAAAAACAAATAGTTTGTTGATACTGAGCAGTTTCAGCATCAAAAAAAATTTCCTTAACTTGTTTGCCACAACAAAATAATGACAATACAGCAATATAGTTCTTGTACACTCCTCAATTCATCTTTTTCTCATGCCTCCTTCTGGCACACTGCTAGCTGGTTACTCACGCTGTAGTGAAGGTCACATTGTAGATGACATACAACATTGCCACACTTCTTCACTCGCAATTATGGTTCTAGAGTGAGTCTGCATTTTACTGATGTAACTTTTGGCAGTACTGTGTGTTATGCATATTTGTGACATTAGCTTCATTATTTTTCATGAGAGGTTCTAATATTATAAGTAACTCTGATAATTTTCCAATTTTCTAGTCCCAGAAGTACCATAAAGGTGTGCCCTGGTGATGCAAAATCCTTGAAAAACAAATACAATGTGTGTACATATGTCCTTAGCAGTGTAACTTCAGAGTTGTAATTGTTTTCTTGTTTCAATAGGTTAGTGTACACTCAATTTCTTCTCGGACAGCAAGCCAGGTGAAAAGACGATTAGAAATTGACGTTTCGGGAGTGTGCATCTCTCCCATCATCAGAGTATTTATTAATTGTTATAACCAGAAATGAAACACTGGATATAACACCAATATAAACAAAGACATATATCTTGTTTATATTTGTTATATCCAGTATTCATTTGTGGTTATAACACAAATGAACGGGAATCTTCAGGTCTAGTGCTATCAATAAAGGTATAAGATTATACAACAGACTACCAGAAAATATTAAACAAATGAAGAGCCTTATACATTTTAAAAACAGAGTAAAGCTCCTTTAACTGCAACATTCATTTGATTCTGTAAATGAGTTTTTAAATGTTAATTAGGTTTAAGTGATTGTAAATAATGACAATAGCTATTAATGTAATTTTTATACTCTGACGTGTCTGATATCAATTGAATGGACAAAATAAAACTTTAGACTTTTGTTGGATCCTGTATATGTTACAGTTTTTAGTCTTATGTAACTTTTTATATTTATCTTTGTATCTTGAACTGACGTGTCCTATAATATATGTATTATGTTCCAAAGGATGAAATAAATACAATACAATACATTTAATAAATATCCTGATCGGAGAGATGCACACTCCCCAGTCGTCTATTTTTAATTGTCTTTTCACCTGGCTTGCTGCCCGAGAAGAAATTGAGCATATTCGTCGCCAGGAAAGCTTCATATCTTATTTTAGGTTTGAGTACAATTACCTTACCGAAATTTTCATACTTGCTGCAGAGTGGTATATGTGTATTCCAAAAATAGTATTTGTAAAATAGTGTAGCTTTTTACTTCATTTGGCAATTTTCTATTTTAACAGAAACATTGGGTACCAAATGACAGAATCTTCGCAATAAAGCAGTAGAAAAATAATCATAGGTCCAATTGTAGTTGCAAAATAACAGTGCTCCAACTTGCAAAAGCTAGATCACTTTATAGAACCATTTCAAAGTGTAACATTCTGATTGTGGAGAATCCATTGATTACACATTAGACATATTTGAAGCGAGTTCTTGTAGCCATCCCGACTTTAGTGTTTCCAAGTTCCAACAATGCCCAATAAAACTCTTCTGACAAATCAGATCTAATTACGGTATTGAGGTCTTTTGATTCACATAAAAAGGCTCCAATATACCATCTTGAAACATGTAAGCATTAGCATACCATCATGTACATGAATTCCTTTAATGCAATTGTATCAGCAATTAGTATGTTGTTGTTTTCAAATGTTAGGCTTTGGCAATGAAGCCATTAGCTCTCTTGTTCTCCAATATTTCTGTGTAGTGGGTCCTGCAGGTAGGGCTTCACAGCTTAAAAGATGTTCTTCATTCATTTCCTCTTCTTTGTTGCACAGAGGACAATTTGGACTTGTATAAATTCCTATTCTGTGTAAGTGTTTGGCCAAATAATCATGTTCCGTAAGTAATCTAAAATTTGCTACTGCAACTTTACGTGGATTTCTGGAATAATTTCTGGATTTTTAATTAAAATCAGCAATTAGTATTTAGATGCATTACATGTCATTACACTACAAATTTTGCTTGCATCATACAGAAACATTACTTGATACAAACAACAGGTTGTAAATATTGTTGGACATACTTGACAACTTTTTGGAATATTATTTGGAACCTAGTATCCTTTTTACAACCAATATGTTTGGAACTGTTATTGGAAAACACACATTTCTCTCACTCATTTCTCTCACACATTTCACACCATGTGGATAATGTTGGTGATATGAACAGATTAGTTCCTTTTTTGACTTGCTTTGTGTCTGTATGTGGCAAAAAATATAAAACTTAACTTTTTGGTCAGTCTTTCTTTGTCTTAATCTTATATTTACTCCTATTGTTTACAGCTTGTGTCATTTCAAAGAGATGGCGACTGGTTAAAAGAACTAAAATAACAGAAGTTCAGAGGCATAAGTTTAGTAAGTTTGCTTTTTATTGCATCACAGTAGAGAGCTTTTCAGGTTTACTGCACATAGAATGATTTAGCAGGCAATCTGCTGTTTTAAGTTCCTGTGTGTTGAGTTTATAATTATTATGTAAACTAAGTATGCATTATGGGTATATCAGCTGATTGACTGGAAAGAATTCAAAATAAAGCACAGAAATGGTAAATTCTGTTACCTACAGCAGTATGCTGAGGTAGCTCAATCCAGTTCTTGCTGATATTTATCGATACTGAAATATTTGCAAACATGTCGTACAAAGGAACAACATGGGTGGTAATTTTAGCACTGTCAGTTAAAAGTAAATGCACAGTTATGTATTAATTACTAAGAATTGAAGAAAAGAATGTATGTAAGACTTGAAGCTTTCGCAGCGAGCGTTGCGAGTGTTATTGATTAAGGCTTCACGGGTGATCAGCCGCGTCATATTTAAGAAGATCCAGCTTTCGGCCATTTTACATTCCATGGCCTTCATTTCTGGATTTACAGCCTTTTCTGTCCACAACCTCAATAGCTAATTTGGTTATTCTTGATGTGTGTTTGGAGGAATTTAGTAACAGTGACGTCAAAATTAATATAAAAATTATTTGTGGTTGGTTTATTGACACTCGTCACTTACTTTTTCATATATTTATGAGAGACTAGTTTCAAAGGCCCTGGCCTCCATTTTCAATCTCTTCCCAACTGGCAAATGTTGTTATCTGCTCTCTCTGGTGGTGGAACTATGAACTTTTTTGTCAAATTATCTGCTGGCGGGATTTCAAAGTTCATTACGCGATCCTTATTTTTCCAGATGAATATGTTCTCCCATGTTGTCAATCTATTTTGGTTTATCACTGCTTTTAATAATTTTGGATTTGGATCAATGTCATGGTTTTCATTCCAAAAATGAAATGCTACTGCTGACTTGTCTTCTTGTTTCAATCTGATGTTTCTAAAGTGTTCTTTGACTCTGGTTTTTAAATTTCTTTTTGTTTGACCTATGTAGCATTTTTCACAATTCTTGCAATTTATTTGGTATATTCCAGATTTGTTACCTGAAGGAATTTCATCTTTTGTTTTTGAATTTAGTAATTTTAAAATTGAGTATCTATTAGTAGGTGCCAAGATGATATTTTGTTCCTTGAATATCTTTTTAAATTTATTAAATGTTTTTGGATGATATGTGAATGAACTGAATATGCTGTTGCTTTCTTTTTCTTTAATAAATGTGGTTGTTTCCTTAATGGTTTTCTTTAGTTTAGATTTTCTAATTTTCTTCAACACCAAACTTTTGTTGTATCCGTTTTCTTCTGCTATGTGTATTATTGCTTTTTGTTCCTTGAAATTTTCTTCTTTTTCCATGGGTATGTTGACTAGTCTGTGTGTAAGGCTGTTTATTATTGCATGTTTATGTGTAATTGGGTTGTGGCTATTATTTTTTATATAATTTTCTGAATGTGTTGGCTTCCTGTAAATTCCAAATTTTATTTTTGTATCATTCCTGATGATATTTAGATCCAAGAAAGGTAGTTGTCCATTGATTTCCTTTTCTATTGTGAATTTGATAGTCCTTTCTTGCAGATTGAGTAATTTTAATGCATCATCTAAATGTTTACTTGGTACAATTGCAAAGATGTCGTCAACATATCTATACCAAACCTTGAAGATCAATGGGAAGGACTTTTTAATTTGTGTTTCAAATGCACTCATAAATAAGTTAGCCAAAAAAGGTGAAAGTGGATTGCCCATTGATAGTCCTGATTTCTGCTTGTAGTGTTTTCCATTAAAGCTAAAGAAGTTTTGTTCAATGCATATTTTTGTTAGAGAAATATATTCTTCTGCTTCTATTGCTTCCATATCAATTGTAGCTAGCCATTTTTTTAACACAGTCTGCAATTTTTCTGTTGGTATGCTTGGAAATAAATTTCAAGGAACAAAAAGCAATAATACACATAGCAGAAGAAAACGGATACAACAAAAGTTTGGTGTTGAAGAAAATTAGAAAATCTAAACTAAAGAAAACCATTAAGGAAACAACCACATTTATTAAAGAAAAAGAAAGCAACAGCATATTCAGTTCATTCACATATCATCCAAAAACATTTAATAAATTTAAAAAGATATTCAAGGAACAAAATATCATCTTGGCACCTACTAATAGATACTCAATTTTAAAATTACTAAATTCAAAAACAAAAGATGAAATTCCTTCAGGTAACAAATCTGGAATATACCAAATAAATTGCAAGAATTGTGAAAAATGCTACATAGGTCAAACAAAAAGAAATTTAAAAACCAGAGTCAAAGAACACTTTAGAAACATCAGATTGAAACTAGAAGACAAGTCAGCAGTAGCATTTCATTTTTGGAATGAAAACCATGACATTGATCCAAATCCAAAATTATTAAAAGCAGTGATAAACCAAAATAGATTGACAACATGGGAGAACATATTCATCTGGAAAAATAAGGATCGCGTAATGAACTTTGAAATCCCGCCAGCAGATAATTTGACAAAAAAGTTCATAGTTCCACCACCAGAGAGAGCAGATAACATTTGCCAGTTGGGAAGAGATTGAAAATGGAGGCCAGGGCCTTTGAAACTAGTCTCTCATAAATATATGAAAAAGTAAGTGACGAGTGTCAATAAACCAACCACAAATAATTTTTATATTGGTTATTCTTGTTGTTTCTAACTGAATTGTATTTGCATTTACTACCATATATTAACAATGCTTCTTAAGCTTATCTCTTAATTGTTATTAGTTACGAGATAAATGTTGCATGATGTCTTAAGAGTGAAAATGTGTTTGTTGAAAGAGATTAATGGCATCATCATTACTAATTATAACACTCTCTGAATGGGACCCTCATAGAAAGTAACAGCAACATTAACTCGTAATTTGGAAAGGCATTGACAAATGATTGTTAATCTAATCAAGAATAATTATTGCAAAACAATGAGCCATTTTATTTCAAGTAGATTCCCTAGTTTGTCTGGCAGTTTTGGAACGATATTTGAAGGAGGGTGATTTTTCCATTTAAAATAAATATAGTGGGCACTGAAAAAGATCGTCCACGCTAAAATATTATACCTTAAAATATTTAAAGCACAAAGAACGTTAATTTCAAAGTAGGGCTTTAACGTTAACAAATGTTCTATTTCAATAATATTGATTTTTGCCATACTGCAGCAGTTTTCAATAGTAGGTGATGGCAGCACTATGTTCAAAATGTCTGTATGTTGCACGCGTTTGTGTGTAAATGTTATACTTCATTGTTTTGGTACTGCAGAAATGTAAAACATAACAATGACTTTACAGACACTACATCTGTATTACTGTCACCTGAATGACGAACAATATCAGAATCTTCTAACAGTGATTAGACTATTAATTTATAGATGAGTCATATTTATTACTCGCTTTACTGTGGTGTTCCAATACAGTTAAATCTCGATAGAGTGATTAGACTGTTTCTCAAAACTCAAATGTTCATTTTCCTTGCTTTCACTCCAGTAAACCTTGGTAAGCTTTTTGGTGTTTTTCCTTATCTTGGGAAAGAAGATGTTTAGTTATAGTTGGCTATGGTCATCAGGGAATTACTGTGATGAACAAATTTCCCTGTTAGTTCTGGAAATGGCATTTGGGACTACAAGAGCGACAGCTTTATATGGTAACCACAAAGCCAGACAAAGTACTGTCAACAGAGCATATAAGTTAACCAGTATTTTCGCATTAGGCTGTAATGAAACTGTGGTGTTAATTATAATCAATCAAACTCTGATCAGAAATGTACAAAAAGTAAAATAAGAAAGTAATTTATAGTTATACTTGAAGATGGGTGTGTACTGCACACCAAAGGTTGAGTTGTAATTGACCTCGAATTCTTTCTAGTCAATCTTTGAATTTTTTTGAATGGATTAAATGCCAGGTTTTTTTTTTTTTAACAATATTTTTAAAACAAGATGCAATGTACCACTGATGTATCAAAATATGATGCTTCCAAATGAAATTAGCTCAGTAATAATTGGAGGGGTGTTAATGTTTTTGTTTTGCTTTGTTTGTGGCATGAAAATGTTATAGTAACTCCTATTAACCCCTCCCCCCCCCAGTTGATGTATTATGTATGTATAAAATATAATTATTAAACACTAAATATCTGGAAGGTGAGAAGGTATGTGTAAAGTTAAATGTAATTATAGTATTTTGGAAAAAGAAATGATATAACTTCCTCTTAAATTAGCGTTGAATTTGTGTGATGGGTAAAATGAACTTGGTGGTTGCAGAATAACACAACTTCGTGTTTAGGAGGTAGAAAAGCAAATGATTTTGAAAGCTGATTTACATTTGTTAAAATACCTGTGTGCATAATTTTTATTGCACAATATTTTAAAATGTTTGTCTTGTTTTGTTATTTTGTGTAGTTGTAGAATTTATATCAGCAGCTTGTTTCCACGAAAGCAACATAAAATTATGTAATTTTTAGTTGCATAAGAGAAGTTGTTTATGGCAGAATTAGCAAATAAAAAGGATTGCACGGATGAAAGTAACTGCTTTCCATTTGAATGTGTAAGCGAAATGTTGGCCATTCAGATAAAAGTAGTTGAGTAAGATAGAGTAATTAAACAACCAAAGTGCTGAAAAGGACTCAGGTTGAAAATGGTCCCCTGGAGAATACCACAGAACATTACTGTGTAACCAAGCTGTACATTGTTCTCTTTCCTGGTTTTCATTCAGAAACCTGTCCTGGATATGTCATGAGTTTCCTTAATTAAACTTGTTTTCACATACATCTCTTCTTTTATAAAGTGAGCAATTTTGCATATTTGAGACAAGCATGTGTAATTTGATGTATGAAATAAACTGAAATGCCCACAGCCTGCCACAATCTACTTGGAATGGATTGGTCACATACAGCTAATGCATAAAATTGTGTAACGTTGCAGTTCTGTACCCATTTCAAAATGATAATACAATTTCAGGCATTCAAAATATATTCATAGGCAGTTTTTTCTCTCTGTCGCTCTCTGTAATTTTGTTGATAGTACAAATATTATGCATTTAAATGGGTGCCTTTCAAGGTATTAAAACCAACAATAAGAAATTCCTCAGGGAGCATAAAATCAATTTTATTCATAACCTATATACGAGGAAGAATCAAATATAAACAGGCCTTTCAAATTAACATTTTTCTTACTTTTCTTCATATTCACCCATCTTTTCCATACATTTGTTCCAATGGGCAAACAGTTTTTTAATGCCAGTTTCAAATAAAGTATGAGGACGTGTGCAGAGCCAGTTGCGCACAAAGTCTTTCACTTTATTGGTTGTGAAACGTTCTCCAAGAGCTTCTTTGAGTGGACCAAACATGAAGTCACATGGTGAGAGGTCTGGGCTGTAGGATGGATGTGGAAGGGTAGTCCAGTGCATTTCAGCCAATTTTTGCTGTGTTTCTGCTGCAGTGTGTGGTCTGGCATTATCCTACAGAATCAACACATTTCTGATTGGGCTACTGCGATGTTTTAACCGGAAAGCATCTCAAACTTGACTGAGAAGGTCACAGTAGTAGGCATCATTAATGGTCTGTTGTCGTTGTCCTTGTTGTTTGAGGAAATCAATGAAAAGGACACCTTTCGAGTCTCAGATCACTGTGGCTAAAACTTTCCGTGTTGACAGTTGTGACTTGGCTTTCACCAGCGGTTGCTCTGCACTCCAGACTGGCCCTCTTTGATATGGGTGTGTAATGATGCACCCATGTCTCATCACAAGTGATCATTCTGACCAGAAAAGCATCACCTTGCTCTTCGTAATGTGTGAGAAGCATGCAACACATTTGAACTCACACTGCTTTCTCTTCTGCAGTGAGATACCACGGAACCCAACGAGCTGACACTTTTCTCAATTTCAGATCCCTTCGAATGATTGATTGGACACTCCTATAGCTTATGAGAAGTTGTCGACAAATCTCAAGCACTGGGAAGTGGCGATCCCAATGATGTCTTGAACAGCTTGGATGTTTTGGGAGTAGCCGGTGGCAAATTTCAGCTTCGCTGACATTTTCATTGATAGGAAACTTTATTATTCGTTGCGCAACAGCTGGCTGCACCTCTCTCTGACATCTCGGCAGTAACTGAGGGACAGAGCCAAATGAGTTCCCAAGGACACTGTACCCTTCCAAGGACCTCACAGTATGTGCTGTAAAAGCCTCGAGCCCATACGGCACTGTATGCGTGTGCAGTAAACAAAGTCCTGTTAATATTTGATTGCCCCTCGTAGTAGTGTTATTCTTAATAAAACTAATTTTATTTACCTTAATCTGGTTACTTCAGCATTAAATGTGCAGAAATGTTCTTTTACTCCAGTTTTTGTGTTGTTAATTAAATAGGAATGTGTCTGTTTTAAGTTGTAGGAGAAACTGAAAACACTTCTTTACATTCCACTTCAATCCAGAAGTAAAACATCCTTTGCTTAGAAATAAAAATACAATCTAAAACTAGTAATCTTACAAAAATTGTTTTTAATTTAGAAGAGAGTATCTGTAGAAAGTAAAATCCATTTCAAGTTGAAAAACATGTTAAATCCTTTACTTTTTTCAAAATGTATGATAAAAGAACAATATTACAATTAAAATATTTTGCAGATTTGTTTCACAGTTAAAAACACAGAAAATACACTTTCAGTGATTTGCAAACTTGGTCAATGAATATTAAAATGCTTGTGGAGAAATAACAGTGAAAGAGTATTAAATATTAAAATCTTTCACAACAAGAAATGTATATAAATATTAGCTGTAGATAAATGAGCTAAATAAAAAGTTATGGCATAAGTGCATATGTTAAACTATTGTACTTAACAGGATTTGTGAATTCACACTGTACTGTTCCATCCACTTTTGTCATGTTTCTATATCGACAGTATTCCGGTCAGGAGTTCTGCATCATATGATACACTTTTTGAATTTTTGTTAGTTTAACTGTTAAAGGTAGCTCTTATTTGAGACAGAGCAAAAATGAAATATAATGTGTGTTTGGAGGAATTTAGTAACAGTGACGTCAAAATTAATATAAAAATTATTTGTGGTTGGTTTATTGACACTCGTCACTTACTTTTTCATATATTTATGAGAGACTAGTTTCAAAGGCCCTGGCCTCCATTTTCCCTTGGGAAGAGATTGAAAATGGAGGCCAGGGCCTTTGAAACTAGTCTCTCATAAATATATGAAAAAGTAAGTGACGAGTGTCAATAAACCAACCACAAATAATTTTTATATGAAATATAATGCTTCCATTTTAACATAGTGAAGCCAGTATTTGGTTTTCTGTTCCAGTCAAATGTAAACATGTAAACAAAGCACCTTTCTGATAGTTGCATAAAAGGTATGTCAGAATTACTCTACTTCTACTAAATATTACATCTATGTTGAATATGAGGGTGGATCAAACATAAACTGGAATTTCTTATGTGTGTTTGGAGGAATTTAGTAACAGTGATGTCAAAATTAATCGTAAAAACTATTTGTAGTTAGTTTATTGACGCTCGTCACTCACTTTTGTATATTATTGAGGGACTAGTTTCGAAGGCTGTTGCCTCCATTTTCAATCTCTCTCCAACTAGCATCTGTTGTCTGCTCCCCTCTCTCTGGTGGTGGAACTATGATCTTCTTTGTCAAATTATCTACTGGTGGGATTTCAAAGTTCATTACGTGGTCCCTATTTTTCCATATGAATATGTTCTCCCATGTTGTTAGTTTATTTTGATTTGTGATTTGTCACTTGTCGGTTTATCACTACTAATCACTGAACTTACCTTATTTCAGCAGTAGCATTTCATTTTTGTAACAAAAATCATGACATTGATCCAAATCCAAAATTATTAAAAGGAGTGATAAACCAAAATAAACTAACAACATGGGAGAACATATTCATATGGCAAAATAGGGACCACGTAATGAACTTTGAAATCCCACCAGTAGATAATTTGACAAAGAAGTTCATAGTTCCACCACCAGAGAGAAGAGAGCAGACAACAGATGGAGGCAACAGCCTTGGAAACTAGTCCCTCAATAATATAAAAAAGTAAGTGACGAGTATCAATAAACCAACTACAAATCGTTTTTATGATGGAATTTCTTAATTTATTGAGCATGCTGAAAAAATACCATACACATTGCTTTAGTTTATGGTCTTCTGGTGTCAGTATTTTTCCCAGTGAATTAACACTTTTTAATATTTTTATGAAGAAAAAAAAGGAGTGTGCTTGCTATCAAATCTGCACAAACTGTACTACTACTGTTTCAAAGACAGTAAGCATGGGTTTACCTAATATGCATGAGTTCACCCAACTGCATCCAAGATCAGTCCCACATTTTTCCAACCAGTGGACAAATGAGAGAGCATTAGATTTCTTACACAGTTCAACAGGCATAAGATGAAATCCATTGCATCTTTTGCAATACTTTACATAAACTACAATTTTCTGGGCTTCCAGCCATCTATGAGGGTTGCCCAATAAATAATGCCCCATATATTTTTTTTTCCCTCCAAAAGTATTCATTCAATAACATTGAAATTTACATATATGAAAGAACAATGTTTGTCTGGTCACTTTTTTTACTACATAACCCTTGAAGCTCCGTGGCCTTTCTCCAGTAAGACATGAGGGCATGTATTCCCTGTCTATAAAAATCTTTACTCTGCCTGCGGAGCCAGGTTTTCACAGCATAAATCACCTCTTCATCGTCTTTGAAATGTCTTCCACGAATGACATTCCTCAGTGACCCAAACAAGTGGAAATCTGAGGGAACCAAATCGGGACTATAGGATGGATTTTTTTTTTTTTTTTTGTGTGTGTGTAATTTACGTCCTCCAATGTTAAGTCATATCAGACGATGAATGAAATGGGTGAAATGATGCTCAAATGAGTCCGGGGTCCATAGAGCTTTAGAGCTGCCCAACATTTGTCTTTCAGGATAAGGGAAACCCCTGGAAAAAACCTTATCCAGGTAACTCACCCTGAACGAGATTCGAACTTGGGACCTCTTGAACATGAGGCAGAGACGCTACCACCATGCTACCGAGGCGGGCTATAGGGTGGATGGTGTAACACTGCCCAACCCTGGCGATGTGGGCAGAAGTCCTCAAACCTGTGTGGGGGCAAGCGTTATTGTGCTGTATGAAATCCCCTCTGGATTGACATGATGCTGCAGTTGCCAGAAGCACTGCTTAAGTTTGTCTAATGTTTTGACATAATTTTCTGAATTAATAGTACCATCTTTTGGCATCACATCAATGAGAATTATGCCCTTCCTTAAACACTCTGATCATGTCTTTTCTGGTTGAAGAAACTATTTTGAATTTTTTCTTCTTTGAGCAGTGAACGTGGCGCCATTCCATCGACTATCTTTTTGTTTCTTGATCAAAGTGATGCATCCACTTTTCATGACCTGTTACAATCCAGTACAAGAAGGCCTCTCCGTCAGCTTCAAAGTGTTGCAACAAATTGGAAGCAGTGTCTTTTCTGTGGGGTTTGTGATCGACAGTAAGACACTTAGGGAACCCATCGTGCACACACTTTTGTGTATACAAGCACGTTGATAATTGCATTCACACTTCTTTTGTTTACCGATAGCATCACTACCATTTGCCGAGTTGTAATGCGTTGATCCTCTCGAATGACATCAGCCTTCAACATGTCAGCCATGACAGTCATGGGAGGCCTTCCTGCATGTGGCAAATCTTGGAGCTCTGCAGCACCGTCCTCTGATACTTTCACACTCAGTGCCTAGCGACCAACAGCACTCCTATCGACTGCAGATGTTCCGTAGACTTGGCACAAACGTTTATGAATATTCCCCATGGTTTCTTTCTATGCCTCAAGAAATTCAATCACATCATGCTGTTTATGATGGCTGTAACTTACAGATGCCATTTTAAAACATTCCTACCTTAAGCTTTCTGTCAGAAGAAACTACAACTTTGCATACATATGCGTTAAAATTTAAGAAAGTCGCACCAAAATTTGTACATTTCTCAAAAATAATTTTCACTGCAAAGTAAATGGTGGGGCATTATTTATTGGGCAACCCACATAAATGATTAATTTGAAACTGATCCTTTAAAGGTGTTTATCTTGGTCTTCAGGATGAACTGATGGAAGTTGAAGTCGGATTTCTGTATTTATAGTGCTAGAGGATGATGTGAAGCTCATTGATCCCCACTTTTTTTTTGAGGTGTCATTAACTTGAATTTAATGGTACTATTATCATGTTTCCTTAGGTAATTTAAGTAAGATCAGATCAAAATTTGTTGCTTGGGAATGCCATATTCAAATAAATTTGAATAGACCAAAAATGTTTACTTCTACTTCACTCATAACATGCACACTTGTCATTTTGTTTTCTTAGTGGAACTGGTGTAATAAACCTAACAGAGCCACTTTTATTCTTCCTTAATGGCTCATAGTAGTCTTCGCAGAAACATTCACAACCATAAAATGTGCTTAAAATATACAGAACAACAAACCAACATCTTCAACAAGTTTGCCAACATGAAAAAAGTCAGCCAACATAAAAGCTTGGATTATTTATTCTCAAACCTTGCGTATCCAAATCAATCTCAATATGCATTGAATTTAACGAGAAAATGCAAAATTGTATTCAGTATGGAATTGGACTCAAATTGATTTCAGTTCTCTATGGAAATGTATATGGTATGCATATAAAGCTAGCAGAAAACGAGATCTTTGCATATTAACCTCTTTGCATACCTATTATTTTCAAAAGTATGTTCCTTTTTTTACCAATTATTTTTATTGTCACAATTTAATATTTATTGAGATACAATAATGATCACAACAATAGAACCAGTTTTTAGGACCATAACAATAAAGATTTTTGTGTTTGAATAGCCTCCAGATTTAAATTCCAAGTATACTCGTTAAATACTGTATGCTTTCTTTGATAAACTTAGACATATAAACAAGTTTATATCAGGTACTGCAGCATAAAACAACAAAAATGAGTTATTAAACTATATACAGTTAGTGCACATATATCTAGATTCCCTTCATATCTTCTTGCACCTAGCATCTTACACACTGCTGCTCATTCCACATATTCGTGTTGGATTTTTCTTCTTTTCATTGCGCAGAATTATTGATGGAAAATGTCAGCCAACAAGTTGCATATGATTTCCTTTTGCTGATGCCCTGCCCACTGCTTTTGGAGAAAATTCTTCCCTTTGGTGTTCTGCAATGATTTGCTCGGCTGCAATATCACCTTCCGATGAGTTGGAAAAATCACTTTCTTCTTCTGAAGTGCCTTCGTAGCTTTCTTTAGAAATTTCAGTTCCACTAAATTCAGTATTATAATCTTTATCACTCTCTGTTTCTAGAAAACCCACAGAACCATGCACTATAGGGTACACACAACAGCTGGTAGGAACAAAGACATCTAACATTGAAAAATACACAGAAGGAAACAAGTGCCTGAATCAGTGACATCTGTTGGCACACTTAGAACTATCAAAGGAGTGAGTTCAGCAGAAAATCTAATGGAAATTTTAAGAAGCTGCAAGATAATGAGAGAACTTGGGTTTTAAACTAATTTCCAGTAGCGAAGCTACTCACCCAAGTATACTCGGAATTTTACTATTCTTGAAAAATTATAAACATGAGTTTACTCAGGCTTTTACGTTAAGGGGTTAAAAAAAGTACTAAAAATACAGTATCTGGATTTGTGCTTCCACCAATTTATCCTGAAGATGAAGTTGAACACCTTTGAAATGGTTTCAAATCAACCATTTATGTGAATGAAAGCCTAAGAAAATCTAGTCATCAAGAAAGCTTTGACTAATATTCTTCTGTTAAATATTGTGACTTTTTTTTAATCTACTTATTCATGATCACAAACAGTAAATGAGTGAAACAGGTGAAATAATGTATTTAGTTAAGATGAGTCTGTATTAGTAACACTAACATCACTTTTTTTAATCTCTGTTAACATGTTTCAGGAACATGTGTTCACATCTTTGGAATGTGTCCGACTGACCCGTGTCATTTCTGTTGTGGTGATTGTCTATAATGACATCTTCCCTAATCTTGTTAACAGAGATTAAGAAAAAGTGATGTTAGTGTTACTAGTATCAACTCATCTTAAGTAAATACCTCTTAACTCATCACTGTTTCTAGTTTCTTTCATATATAAAGATGAAATAATGTTCAAGTGAGACCAGGATCCATAGAGCTTCAACTTATTCAGCATTTGTCCTCAGGATAAGAGAAAATCTGGTAAATCCTTACCCAAGTGACATCCCCATTCCAGAGATCCACTGAAGGCCTGAGTTGGTTTGCTCACTATTTGGGGCTGGTGTAAAATTCCAGTTTGCTTTTTATCCACCCTTTTGTAAAAACTTAATGTGCTATTAGAATATAAAAGCTGTTACTGTAAATCGTGCTAACTTAAAATTCTCAAGTGCAGTTCAACATGAAAAATTATTTTGTAAATATAACACAGTTTTAGGTGTTTCCGAGTGTGATGCTTCCATCAAGTACACTGATGTAGTCTGTAACAAAATAGCTTATGTAAGTACTGGCAACTGAAAAAAATAAATATAAGAGGTGTATAGAAGTTAATACTTTTGTTATTATTTGTTTGTTGAAAAATAGGAGGATGTATTGATAAATGTTATTTGCAGATGCACAAGCTGCTGATATATATTCTACACACATTTAGCACTAATTTTGTCCGCCACCATTCACAAATTACTTTAAAACGCGAGTCTGGCTGTGATAGGGTCCTTATCGTTATGGTATTGACTTTGAAGGGAAGTAATATCATTGTTTAAGGTATGCGCTGTCACTCCATGTTATTTAATAATAGTTTTAACAAATACATAACCTTTTTTTATGGAATATTCAAAATTGTATTTTTATTGTATCACATGTGAATACTTAGTCTCATTGCTGTCAGTGCATTTATTGTTAACAGATATTGTATAACCCAGTTTGTCTCCTACTATTTTCCTATCCATTTCCTTCATTTGTGTATTAGATTTTTTTAGTTTTGTGTTTGCAACTAACACATTTTTGTATACAGGTGAAAAAAAAAAGATAGAATATTGCTCATAGCTTTATAAAAATGTTTCTTAAATGCAGGATTTATTAATTACAACTAGATCACTTATGCAAATACAAGGATTTTTTTTTTTATTTTTAATTTCTGGCAACTTTTTCATTTTTCTGTGCATAGCATATGTACATGCTTCTAAGTTTTCTAAGCTTCTAAGGTAATCTTGAGCATTGTGTATATGTTCCCAACAATGTTGAAGCTGTTAGATCCTATTTGCACTGCCTGATGTTTCTTATTTTGTCCAGAGACATTATAGAGCATGTTTCGAACATTGACCAAATACAACTTTGAGTAGTATATAAACAGTATAGTTTACATCATAAGTAATAGTCATTCTTGTAGTATGATAGCATTAATAGAAACTCCAAGTTACATAAGTTAACTGTACTATTAGGTGTTTCAAATGGGAAGATGTTTGTCCTTGAGCGCTACTAGGTGAGCAACCAATCGGAGTCCTGCGGTGTTGTATTGTATTCCCCCTAAGTGATGTGTGACAAGCAGCAAACTATTCAATCTCTAATAAATACTATTCACGCTAAGACAAAAATTCAGATTTTGCAAAAACTGATCCATGAGGAAGGGGAGAGTAATGTATTTAACTTAACCGTAATAACCCCATACTTTGAGCTCAAATAGTTTTCATAATACAAATAAATAAAGTAGTTACCATTATATTATAACACTGCATTGCGACGTAAGCGCTGTAATGAATAACATTATTGGTTGACATGTATGCATGAACATATATTTGAAATCACTCAGAACTGAAACAAACATTTAACAAGACGTGTTAAAAGAAATATGTACTTTGAATAAGCCAAGGTGTTTGTTAAATTCGATGAGAGGAAACGATACACTTCCTGCTGGTCTGGCAGAACGTGTCTGGTCACATATCTTTGTTTATGAAAGGTTCGTAATCTCTATTTACTCTAGAGTTCAAACCAGCATTATTAAGTTACTCTTCAGTGAAAAAGTGTATCAGCTGGATCAATGAGATGCGATCCACCTCCCCCCATCCCTTACTACTGCTAGAACAATCCAATAGAGTTAATGTGGGCTCAAATTATGAAGCAAACAGAAATAATATTTTTAAACTGACTGACATTTAATGACTTATTCATGAAGAAATTGACAAGGAACACAACAAGACTGGGAAAACTCATGAGACATCAGATAAACTACAAGAAGACGACTTTTGGAAAGAAATAGCACGTAATGAGATTTCTTAACCTATCGTCATAAATTTGCAGTTTTCAGACGTTGAAGACAATGACAATGACGAATTATCTCTTAACCTAAGTAACATTCACAGCTATACGGATGCACCACTGGTATTTTCGTTGGAATAGGAAAAGTAAGTAATTCATAAACTATAATTAACTTTAAACTAAATATTTAAAATATTTGTGTAATATACAAATATTCATGTTGCAATTATGATTTCAACAACTGCATTATTATAAAACTGGAAAATTCAGTTTGTGTTCCCTTATGTCTAGCGCCAAGAACACTCGCAAGTGTGCGAGAGAGAGGGAAATATAAAAAGAGTGGGGATAACGAGGTGGTAACGGTGAAGGCTCTAACGCATCTGATTCGCTACAGGCGAGAATGCTTCCCATTTGAAACACATAATAATTATAATTTCCAGTATAAACATTTTCTTATTACATATTCCATTAATTCTTCTCTGAAGTTTACTCCTTATTTAGCTTTTACAATATGTGGCAATTGGTGATTTAATTTCACTCCATTATAAATGGGTCACGTTCACTTGCCCTTTATTAACATTAAACCTCTGTATATTATTATTCCCACATGTATTTAACTATAATATTATTACAATTGGTAATATGTACATTTTTATTTACGTAATATAATATTCCTTTATATACATTTAGAGCCCCCATGATAGCATAGGTAGTATAAGTTGCACAATGGTTCTAGAACACTTCACCCATAGAACAGCCAGCGAGCCCGGGCCTAACCTTATTTCTCTTCCGTCTCCTAACTCCTATTATACTTGGTGAGCATATCACTCCTGTTACTTGATGCAATATGCTGTATGAATCATCTGCCACCCGCTACCCTCGAGCACAGTTGACTGTAAAGTACTGTGACAGTTATACGCATATTAAGTGTTCATAAAGAAATGAATATTGAAAATTATGTTAAATTATTTTGCACAATGTTAACTTGGTGCTAGCAATAGATAATGCCTCTGACCATAATACATAAGTAGATAATCCTCCAAGTTCTTTAAGATTTATGCTTTCATGGTTACAAAATCCAATTTGATGAAAATAGCCCCGAAACAAAATTGTATGATTTAATTCTAGCCAATAAGCAGACTGAGAAGAACTTTTTGATTTACCAAATATTGTCGGAATATAAGCATGCAACTTTAAGGCTTCCTCCATAACATCTGCATCTGAATCCTATAGAATTAATACGGACAGATGCCAACAATATGTTGTTTGCTGAAATGTATCCTATAAATGAAAGACCAAATATTGTGCCGCCAATGATTTGAGCATATTGGGCAATGGAATGGTAAAAGGTATGCCATCATGTGGATGAAATAAAACAGGAGTTCCTGCCTCGGTAGCGTGGTGGTAGCATGTCTGCTTCACGTTCAAGAGGCCCCAAGTTTGAATCTCAGTCAGGGTAAGTTACCTGGATAAGGTTTTTTTCCGGAGTTTTTCCTTATCCTGAAAGAAGAATGTTGGGTAAGTCTAAGCTCTATGAACCCTGGGTTCATTTGAGCATCATATCACCTATTCCATTCATCGTCCGATATGACTTAACGTTGGAGGATGTAAAATACAAAAAAAAAAAAAATACAAAAAATTAAAAACCAGGAGCATTAGAAAAAATTGAAAGAATTATAATTGAAGACAATAGGGCGAAACAGTGATGAGGATGACAGTGATAATGACTCAACAGATGCGGATATGTTAGGTGTAGAAGAATCAAAATATGATTAAAGCCAAAATTTATTTAACTTGGTGTTACATTGTTGCGTGTAAGTGAAAAACCTTTTCTGGAACTGTAGTATTTAGTTTGTTGGAGATTTTACGACTTCCTTGAATAGTGACACATGAAATAAACAGTCCACTGATATTAAGAGGATGATATTATCGCATTGAGATATCACTGCCATTGAAGGCCAGGGAAAACAGGTAAAGCACTTGCATTGAAGCTTTCATTTAAATATTTCAGTGTTCAAAAACCATTGTGCGGTCTATAGCATGTCTGCCTCATTTTCAGGAGATCCCAAGTTTGAATCTCGGTCAAGGTGATTTACCTGGATAAGCCTTTTTTCCAGGGTTTTCTCTTACCCTGAAAGATGAATGTCGGGTAACGAAGCTTTATAGACCCTGGGCTCATTTGAACATCATTTCATTCATCATCCGATATGACTTAACGTTGGAGGATGTAAATTAATATATATATTCTGATTCTGATCATGGCCACTCCATTAGAAATTTGCACCAAAGAGGAACAACAATCAGTGATTTGATTTTTGCGGTTGGAAGGCATATCAGGGGCCAAAATCCATCAAACACTTTGAGCACAATATGGGAACAGTGTCTTGTCACAGCATAGTGTCTACAAATGGATTGACAAATTCAAAAATGGTCGCACAAGTGTTACACACGAGGAAGGAGCCGGATGACCAGCTACGGCCTCAACTGATGACAACATTGCGCTTGAACTTGACATGGTTCTGTTAGAGTGACTATTGATGAAGTGGCACATAGTCCGAAAATAAGTCATGGTTCTGTCATGCCATCAGATCACTGATCGTTGTTACTCTTTTGTGCAAACTTCTAATGGAGTGGCCCTGATCTATCTGTAACAAAAGAATGACAAATAGCGGAATGAGGATGAAACTTTCATAGCAGGTCCGCAACATCATAATCAAGTATCGTAAGATAGAATTGAATATGTCTAATGTAAGAAACGTTATAGTTATTTTGCAGATAATTTTTTACTTGCCCTTGTATATACATACATCTAGAGAAATTGCAGTAAACAATTTTTTTTTTAAACACTACGTCATGAAGTCCTATTTCTTAGCTTATATATAATTTTTATACAATTGTTCTGCAAAATTCTCTTGTTGCTGTAAAGAGTTTCCTGTAAAATGTGTTAAACTGCAAATACCATTAAGTGACTACATCTTAGGGATAAAATAGTAGTTACAAGGGCTTAAATTTGGATAATATGGAGGGTGATAGAGCAACTTCTAGCCCCAGTGATTTAACAATTCAAACAATTCTGCTGTATGTGCCCTAGTTCTTGTGCAGAACAGTAGACAAGTTGTGCATCAAGTATTGGCATTCTCTTCTCAGAGCTGTTAGTGTACTATTTGCAAAAATGGACAGTACTACTATGTATTAATGTTCTACCTTTATAAGGGTACTATGCTTTAAGGTCACACCATCCCAGTTATAGGCAAGAATCAGCATGGCCTTCATATTGGTGGGGGTTTGCTGAACTATGGTTTCATGATGATGCCACCTATCTGATTGGCAATTAAACTGTGGTTCTTGAGATTTGGCTCAGATCAGAGTCAGCAAAAGTGAACTAGGTTAGTCTGCAGCTCATATTGTATGTGGCAAATTAAAAACTGAATCAGGTCACAATATTGCAAATTTTCAGTGTTACTTCACAAATGTAATTAATTAAATTTTAAATGTTCAAATCCCTTCACTTAGTTCTTGTGATATAGCTTTAATGAAATACTCATAAAGCAGGCATTTCTTCCTCTGCCTTATTCACGGGGAGCCTAACACAAAACTTCTTTAATCTGCTACCATAGCAGCACACACTTCATCACAACAGTTGTTGCAAACCTGCTCGTTACACTTGCATGTAACCTCCATTATCTCTTGATAGATCTTCTGGTGTTTACTGATTAGAGCACTACTGCATTTATTCATCTCGCAACCGGATGGTCATTAGTGTCTTTCTCTCCATAAGCTCAAGCCTTAGCAGCTACCACATGAATTTTTCTCAGCTCAGTACTCACTACTGCTTATCTGATTCTATTTTTGTTAATTCAGGTAAGCTTTCATTACATGTTTCTTTACATGATAGATGAATGAGGCTTAAAGAGTATGTCACTATATGATGGCTTTGAAATTCCGTGATCTTTGCATGGCCACAAGAGACAAAGGAAACAAAACAGTGGTGGCTACTGAGCAAATAGTAGAATGAGTAGAGAAAGTCGTATGAGTGCAACTCAGGATCACCCATGCGCACACATCAGGGTTCAGGGGAAGTTAGGACATATATCTCTTGAAATTGTGTTATTCTGTTTATTTATTTTTGGAAAGTATTACTTTTGTTTAAAATATTTGTTTACTTATATCTTATTTACAACTACATAGACTACATTTCAAGAAGAGAGCAGCTTAATATTTTTGACACTCCGAGTCTTGGGTGATTTACCGAGCAGGATGGCTCAGGTGTTTTCGTCTGCCCACATTTAGCAGGTCGGGGTTTGACTCCTGTGGCCGACCAACCTGACCCATGTTTTCTTTTGGGGGGGTTTCCCCAGGTCATCAGGTGAATACTGTGTAGGTTAATTACTTTCCCCTAATTTCCTGACCCTTCATTTCATCTACATTTCACATATCTCATATGATGGACCCGTTCAGGGTAGAAGTGTTGGCAGGTGTCTTGGCGCTGCATGGTAGGATGATATGTTCGTAGTAGACACTTCCTCCTTTAATATAATTTTCAATTGAACTAGTACTCAATGCTCCACTTACTGCTAGTATTCACCTAGAATGCATTTTGTTAGGGTCTTCTTAACATCAACTGTTGTCGACTAATAGATGTCTAATAGCATGTTGATAACAGTTTAACTTACACCCTGGTTAATGTACCTTTAAACAAGATGGAACATATCAAAGAGTACAATAATATCATTCACATTGCAGAATACAATAGATTCAGTGCTGAATTGGTCAAAAAGAAAATTGATAAATTCAAAAGACAACAAAGATGAAAACAAGAAACTACTCTTTCCCCAATCAGCAATGAAACTTCATACAGAACATTTACATATCATCCCAGAGCTACACACCTTTTCCAAAAAGTCTTCAAAGAGCACAATATTATTTTGGCCCCACAGAACAAATTTAGGACACAACACCTTTTGAAATCACAAAATACAAAGGAGATACCCACACACAAAAAATCAGGTGTGTACCGGATAAACTGCAAAGGCTGTGACAACTTTTACATTGGAAAAACAAAAAGGAACTTGAACATTATGCTTACAGAGCATTTTAGCAACATCAGGACCAAAGAGATAGATAAATCGGTGGTAGTGTACCATTTTAGAAAGGAGAATCATGATATAGAACGAGAAATGCACTTATTAAAACGTGTCCAAGGTCCAGCTGCATTAACCATGTGGTAAAAAATCTTCATAAAGAAATATGAAAGAAAATTGTTTAATTTCGACACTACCTTTGAAGAAAATCCAAACTTCAAGTTCATCAAGATACCAACAAAGACATACCTATCACCTCCAAGGAGTTCACCAAACCAACATCTATTAGTTGACAACAGCTGATGATGTTAGGAAGATCCTAACAAAGCGCGTTCTAGATAAATACGAGCAATAAGTGGAGCATTGAGCACTAGTTCGACTCAAAATTATATTAATTTTATGCTTCATTGTATCATAGTCCTTACTCATTGGAACTTCCTCCTTTGTTAGGACATTCTCTGGGCTGGCCTAGTGGCCTGTTTTAAGACCACTATGAGTGGAATGCCGGCTGTACTGGCCCACCGGGAAGTTTCCAACTGGTAAAGAGTAGGGACCCTGCCCTATGCACAGTCGTGACTTCTTAGGACGGTTGGCCTCTTATCTCCTCTCATCTCATCCTTCCTGCTGGGGATGCCCCACTTGTGGCATGGGTACAATAAGCCAAGACTGGTACTCTGCCGAGTCCCCTCTGTAGCATCATCCAAACCAATCCTTAGGTGCTTTTATCAGTTGAGCCAAGAAACCCAAGGTTTTCCAACCTAAATTGGTATAAGTTTTACTTTCCCTGCTATGTGTGCTAAATAGGGGAACTGCTGTATTCAACCCAAAAATTTTATGTCCAGATTTCATTGGATATTCACATTTACAGACTTCTGACTACAGCAGAAGTCCTGTTTTAAACAACTCTGTGTGGATGCATGCATTCACAGCATAACTCAAAAAGGAGAAATTGGCATCTTTCAAATAGTTTGTAATTTGTAATTTATTTCTCATCTTTCCTTTTACATCAAATGGAAATACAAAATCAAGATTACAAGTATAAAATCCATACTGAAAAATGCCATATATTCCTAAATCCTGAAAATCCTATCATGTTGCCTACCATTGAATAATAATTCGGTCCCCATACACCTAACCCTAGGTTTTTGCGTATTGGAGGCCCTCTACTCCTTTTTACAGATTTTTTCATAGTTAATAGAAACATTTTCAAAAAAGTCCCCCTACTAGTCTTTGCATAGAACATGTTACGAAAATGTTGATTTTTATCAAAATTTTTTTCTTAAGGCTGATTAAAATCCAAGATATTTTCATAAATATTGTAGCCTTATAGCTTATACTTGAACAAGTCTGAAAATTGTTGCAGCTTTAAAACTTTTAAAACTCTGCTAGCTATTTGATGGATAGAGTCAACATGAAAAATGCAATGCCATGGCCGGGATTTGAACCACGGATCTCCTGGTTTCCATCCAGTCACTCTAACCCATTGAGCTACTATGGCCAACTTGCTGTCATGACATCAGATTCTCCATTTGACTCGTATATTTCCCCGTAAACCACTAGGGGCTCTCGTATTTGAGATTGTGGCGACTTACTATCGTAAGTACTTGAGTCCCAGGCTTCATCATTCAACTCTTATTATTTTAGTTAATTAATGAAAATTAATCATTTCTTCACACTAGGCGTACATAGGCTAACATTTTTGATAGATAGAATCAACATGAAAAATGCAATACCATGGCCGGAATTTGAACCACGGATCAATGGGTTAGAGCGACTGGGCTTTGCTGGTGGTATAGAATATACTATTCCAAAAGTTGAGTTGAACAGGATCCATTGTTATTGGTTCAGCGTCACATGGTTCAACAAAGTTGTATTATTATGTAAATATCTGTTGTATTCGTCGCTATCAGCATCTAATAATCAAAGTAACAAACCTTTAGAGACACCGTTGCTTTGGGTAATGAAAAGATTATTTCTTTTGTTGAAAAAGTTTACTTACCATAATAAACATAACTTACAACATCATCCATAACATGTTCCTGGTCTAAAAGCTTGAAAATCTTTCCATCAGAATCAGAATTCTCCGTTACTTCATAAATGGCATCAGTTTCAGGAAGCTACTGTATATTAATGTTTATACAGACCAAATGTATCTATTATCATTATTAAGGAAAATGGCAAAAGCAGCTAAGTTTTCAAAAAACTTTTACCAAATTGACAACAGATAGCAATAAATCTTGGACAACTTAAAAAAATTAAGAAATAAAAAATATTTGACCATCATTGTATAGTTAAAGCGTGACTTATGTTTTCAAACAGATTGAAATAAAAAGGAAAAAATGTCCAAATAATATTTGGAGTGTGGACATACCATGCAGCCCAACTTAAACTTGGGTTAAGAAGCATTCAGATCATAAAATTATGAGCAATATTCCAAATCTTCTGTACACCCGTATAGCAGGTTGAAAGCATTTTTGTGTTTAAATTCTACTAAAGATACTTGATCTTGCATAACCATGGCCTAGATTTTCTTTTTACAAGCTTATATTTCTGGATAGTTATATATATTTGAATTTTGAATATGTTTTAAAATCTGTTTATCAAGAAATTAAACAATGAGAGAAAAAAATCTTCAAAAGAAAATATCACAATTTGTAAACCAAGAATCTAACCAGATTTCTTTATATATGCACATGCGGACGGACACACACGCACGCACGCACGCGCGCACACACACACACACACACACACACACACACACACACACACACACACACACACACACACAAACTCGGAACATTTAGTTAGGAAGATACCTCGCTATTATCCGTTTAAACTGACTGTCAAATATTTATTAAATAGTAATCTAATCTAGACTAAATTTCAAAACTATAGGATCCTTTAGTTTTACTGCATATGTTTCACCAACCTGTTGATAGCTTTTCAGAAGTGCAACAACAAGGAGAGTCATGAAATGAACCCCAACTGATGGAAGCGCTAACTAACCAAAGGCAATAGAAAAAGCAGTTTTTGGCAACATTCATTTCTGAATCATATATTTATTGTGTCACTCATACACATCTAGCTTTCCTGAAAATGCTATTTTTGGTTCAGGGGTTCTCTGATCAAATATTTCTGTTGAAATCTGTATATCAAGTTCCATGGTAGCACATCTAAATGGAGAAGCTGAATCAAAGAAAAGTTTCTCTTGGTGAAGTTTCATTTTGTAAAGGAATTAAAACCATAATGGAATGAATCCTCTGTCAAAAGTTTCAGAAGGAAGAGTCAAGATAAGTATACACTTCAGGTTGCAATAAAAAGCAAGATAGGCATATTTTAATAATAGTGCGACAGTCATAGAAGACCAAGTAAGAACCATGAGAGAGTTTAGTAATAAAAACAAGGTCAAGAAAACTTATTTATTGTGACAAAACTCAAAGCTGCTTCAAGCTCCTGTATTTGTCACCAAAATTGTTAGCACAATGCTAATGTACAATCACTTTGTCTTTTACAAAATACACAACTTAAACCTGCTTTTTTTAACATGCACCAACTTGCATTGCTAATAATCTTTTTCGACCTACACGTAGTCCATCTCTTACTCAGAGCTACAACCAATTCTGAACACAACTTTGAAATTTGTACAGAAACTGCTTTGCTACCCATTCTACTGCCTGTCAGTTCATCAGGGAGCTGCATTTACTGACCTGTGAAATGCTTCCTGCACCATTCCACAACTTTCTGACTCCTTCCCACAGAGCTGTAATCATCAACTGGCGCTTGAAGATTGAGAAAAAACTCTCCAGGCTTTGCAGCAGCTTTATATGCCTGTTGGGTGTAGTCAGAAACTTCTGCTGAGGGATCCTTGTTGAATTACCTACTAGAGTGTATTGGAAAGATGTCGAATGATATCTAGTAAAAGTTTAGCCTTTTCCTACCACATTATGTCGGCCATCAACAGGTGTGTTTCACTTGGACCACCTACTACCAAACAGAAATGAGGACATAACTCCAAAACAGGCTATGCAAATACCAATGTAATATTATTTAAACATGTCTTAGATCCAAATGTTCCATTAGTGTCTGGTTTATACTATGAAGTAGTATATACAAATATAGTAATTTGTAACTTAAAACTTCACTTATCTAATAAGAAATGATGATAAGTATTATAAATTCTCCAGTTTTTTTCACCTTGAAGTAAGTGTTTTACTCTATTAATATAATCGGATTTATCTAAAATTACAGTTCTATTACCTTTATCCGCTTTAGTGAAAATTAAATCCTTTTGATTTAATGATTCAATATGTAATATTTTATTATATTTCAATTTAATCGATGTTTTGTTATTTTCACTTCAATCTTGACTAGCAATTTCTATATCTGCGATATAATCATGTATATTTTTTTAAAAATCTACACACGTTTTTTAAATCTTGATTTAAAAAATTAAACTCTTTTTCATTAAGGTTACAATTTGATAAATTAAAAACATTATTGCCATTATTTTTAATAACTAAGTTTAATTTATTTTGTTTCAAACGCAAATCACATAATTTGTTTTTTAATTTAGCAGTTTTATTTTTCATATTTAGATTAAGAATATGAAATAATTTGGATTCTAAACTAAGCAAACTTGAATTACCTAAAATCGTTGTTAATTTTAGATGCAAATGATATAATTTAAGTTCAATATTATTTAAGTCTTTAAAAAGTAAACTTCTTTCAACTTGAATTACTTTTTTCTCTGCAGCTTTTTGATCAATACTATAATTAACAAATTTAATAGTTTTTCTAACAAAGATAGGAATTACCTTATGTTTTAAACAAAAATTTAGAAAACGAATATCTGCAAGAATGAATCTCTTTTTCTTTTGAAGTTTTAAATATAATTTAATTTCGGATTTAGTATCTATAAAATTTAAATTGAAAGCATATATGTTATTATAAGCAAAATTGTGCATAGTAACCTAAAAGCTAAAGTAAAACTGGAGAAATTATAAGAATTATCATTTGTTATAAGATGAGTGAAGTTTTAAGTTACAAATTATGATATTTGTATATATTTGTTTGCTTCACTGTTAATAGCTTTATATTTTACGTATGAAGTAGTATTTTTGTAGCTTTTGGTAATGTTTCCAGTTGAACATCAACAATTGTTTCTCAAATCAAAGTCACCTAATATCACCACAAAAGTTAACCACAACCTCCTAAACTGATCTTTATATATATAAATTTATCTAAAGCCATTTATACAGTATTTTCTATTATTATTTTAGTAAGTCTAACTGAAGGAGGTTTTAATTGAGTTTAATCCAAATTTTGCTATTATATAAACTTTCAACTCTACGAACATAATAAATGAATTAAACAGTTGACTAATAATTGCTTGTTGCCATGTTACTGTTACTATGTTTTGTGCTGTTACTAAACAGATTGATTCTGTGCTTAGCAGATTAAGAGTTGCAGAATTATTTGACTTGTAATTGAATATTGAAATGCAACGGAATTGGGTAAGTATAAGCAAAGTTCTACCTTTACAATTTTTTATGCTATTTTTCTGATACAAATGATTTAATCGTCTTTTCTGATTGTCTTTGTAGAGGGCCCAAGGCTATTTTATTCCTTTTATCTTTCCAAGTATGATGTGTTCCAATGAATTAGTCTTGAAACATTGTGACACTGATTATGCAACACAATCTTTAGCTCATGTCACATCTATTAACCTTATTTGGTTTTTGCAGTTACCTCATGGTATGAGGAAAGCTCAGAATTCTGTTACAGTGTAGTGATTATATTTATGGGTACTGTTCAGTTTAATTTTAATGACATCATTTAGAAATCTAATATTTTCTAAAGTAAAACCTATAATTTAAACAGAGCAAAACATTTTAAAATACTCAGTTGTGGTTTTAGAAATTAAGTTTCAGAAATTTTCCTGCAGGTTCATAATCTTAATTTTTATAAGAGCATATTTAAGTGCATATTATGAATGTTTTAAAAGCATAATTGCACATTCATTAATATTGTTATTAGAGCATAAGGACTCGTATCTGTAATTATTAGTTACCTTTATTTTCATGCCACAGTGAAGACATCTTTAGTAACAAACTATAAAGTTTTTTATATTACTTTTTTCAACTTTATTTACCACATATCTACCAGGTAGAGAAAGTGTTGAGTTCCATCCAACAATTTTGTGCTGAGATTTCATAGGAAATATAAGTTTTGAGGTCCTGTAAATTGATAAAGGACATTTATAAAGAAAGGTCCGTATATGTATATTGTGTCTAAAACATGACAAAAGACAAAGTTCATCTTAAACTCATTTATTGTCACTAGCCCAATTTTAATTTAAAATCACTTTCTGATTTACACAGATATACAGCTTCAACACATCTCTTTAATGTGTCTTTAGCATGCTCCTACTTGCGCAGTGCTAGTAATCTCTCCTAAGTACCCACAAGTGTTCCTCTTACACAGAGCTGTATGCCAACTCTAAACACAACAACTCTGATATTCACTGCTCTTCTATGCACTGCTCTGTCAACTCACACAACTTAACTGACCAATTCACGACTTGTTAACTGCCTTAGTGTACTGACTTTTCATCACAGAGCCATGCTCATTAACTCAACTCAGTTGACTGACAGTCAAAGTACACACAAACTCACTGCTGGGCTTTGTATTAGCCTTATATAATCAAGAAACTTCTAGTGATAAAACATTCTCAAGTTACATATTGGAACAGTATAAAACACTGTTTGCACAGTAACTATATAGCTTGCTTCTGGCTTCGTAACATCCTTTTTTCGTAACATCCATATTTTTTGCTCACTTCAAATGGCGTGTATAGTATAGAGTACAATATATTCAACAACGCTGTTTCATTCAACTCACTCCTTAATCCTTCTCCCCTGTTCCCAAAATGGAATTCCAGAGTTATGACATCAAACCAATGAGCAATGGACACAGCAAGGAGGTGTTCTTGACAATCTTTCCACTAAGGTCAAATTCCTCCTAACCCCTCCCTTGCACTACGTGTCATGGCTAAGTGCCTTGTTCATCAGTCATTGTGTTATTGGACATTGACATAAACCAATAAGAGAATGGCACATCCAGAACTGGTCTAGAATACGAATGGTGAAATGGTTATGCCAACGTTATATAAAGTAACACATCAAAAGTTATCATCAGCATCGGAACAATTCCGTGCACCGGACTGTACATCTCTCCTGGCCCACCAGCCATTAGACAACAAAGGTGGAGTAATTGCCCCAAGCATACTCAGCTTCTCCATGGCAGGTTCACAATTGCCAATGTGACAACCCACTTAACATCATTGAATTAGAATACAACCTTGGTCTAATCGCAGATTTTAAAAAGAAACAAAATTCAGCTATAGAAGCTAAAGTATATGCTCTTGGAGCCATAAATGTAAGCTATCCTAATGATGAATGGAGTCACATCTATACAGATGGCTCTCTTTACAACCAAAAAGTACTTGTAAATTATTTTCTTTCTTGTTGGAAAATTATTTCACAAGCTTTGATGGAGAAATTTATAAGCTTTTAATTCCTTACAAAATTGATTCACCTGGACAAATAAGCTTTTCAAAATAATTTTCTTATTAGATTCCAAAGCAGCTATTCAGGCTATTCTTTCAACTGACTGCCCTAAAATGGAAAAAATAAGTAAAATACATAGTGTGATTAAACATCTCTAAAAAAATAATAAAATATATAGTTTTCTGATGGATTCCATCCCACTGTGGAATTTTTGAGAATGAGCAAATGGATGTTGGCCAAGAAGGTTTCCAAAATTGCCCAAACAATGAAACAAAGTATCCCCTATGAGGCAGTTAAACGAGTAATTAAAAATATTTTCATAACTAATTCTGACAAATATCTTACTTCCTGGGAAAAACTTAATTGGAAGGATCTCCAGAATAAACTTACAACAATGCCAGGTCCATCTAGAAAATAATAAGAGATAAATGGAGGACAAATCATGTACAAGGCCTGGAGGAGCAGGAACACCTGAGGGATATTCCCCAGATGTTCCCAAGAACCAGGATAAAGCATGCGAGTGTACAGCACTCCCAGGATTTTCTTGGAATGAAGAAAAAATTAAGGAAAGGAGAAACGAACAAGATTTGTTCATATAAATACAACGTTTAATCCAGTGATTAATTTGAACATTACAACAGATTAATCACAGGCCATGATTGTCTGAGTGGATATTTGTTCAGGATTGGATTAATGACTTCCCCACAATGCTTCCTATGTGGTAAAGATCATCTAATGTACATTAATCACCTAACTATGTGAAATTGTCAAAAAAGATTATGATCTAGGCTCTAAATATTGGGAAACGGGAAGAGGAATGATTTTACTATCAAATTCTGTACATTAGACTCTCACACACACGCGCACGCACGCACGCACACACACACACACAATATAGCCGTTATGTTGTTTATAACTTAACTAGTCCGAATTTCGGTGTCGCAGCTTCAAAATGCCCTTAGGTATAATTTTATGCAGCATTAAATATTACATTATTTTGTTACTAGGCAGCGCGGAAGCACTGGTGTGTGAACCTCAAAAGTTGTTATTGGGATGCACCGGCCAGGAAAACAAAAGCATTGATCCTTGCTCTTTATCAGTGACCCTAGCCTCTCTTTCAGGTAAAGGGGCAAAGTGCAGTTACTTGTAAAAAATTCGACTTGGACAGTTCCAAGGTTGCTCATTTTGCTATGATCTTTTTCAACCAGATACTGTAAAAACAACTTCCTTTTCATTTACAAATTCTTTATTTAACATTGGCTCTAAGGAACCTGGGCTCATTTGTGCATCATTTCACCCATTTCATTCATCGTCCAATATGACTAAACGTTGGCTGACATAAAATTACAAAAAGAAGCAATGAAATAAAATGCTTGTCTCATTGGATAAGGCGTTTTGTTTTGGTTAACTTTATCTACAATTCTTTGATATTATTTGCTGTTATTTTTATTATTTAATGCTTCCATCCTCTATCTCACTAACATTAACTTCCCTCTAAAAGGTTTAAGTTGCTTATTTCCACCAGCTTATTTGCCATCATTTACTGTTATAACGGAATGTTGGAACATGTTAAACACCCATAAACAAATAACTGAAGAATAGCTTCTTCATTGTAGTTTCATAAGCCAGAGCAATTCTTAATAGTAGCAAGCTACCGTGGATTATGTCGGAATGTTCACAAACAGCAACAGCAGGTGGCACGCTGTCACCTACCTGTGAACATCGATAGCTTGAGGCATGCAGTGTTGTTCCTGTAACTGCCTAATCCACACTCATTCTGTAGCATTTTTTTTATGCGGCTCTATTAGTGGTAAAAGCTATCTATATGTGTCTCATAAAAGCTGAACAACTACTTCTATTTATTCCTTTGGTGTCGTTTCGAAACACCCTCTGTATATAAAATAAGACCTGAAGCTTTTCCTGGCGACGAATATGCTCAATTTGTTATCGGGAAGCAAGCCAGTTGAAAAGACGATTAGACATCGATGTTTCAGGAGTGTGCATCTCTCCCATCATCAGGATATTTAATAAATCTTATAACCACAAATGAATCACTGGATATGACAAAAATATAAACAAAGACAAAACACTATCAAAATTTGCATTACTGAGCAAACGACTGATTTCAGTCAATTAAATGCCGGGTCAGGAGATGGCGTGAGTATAGAAAATTAATTGGGTCAAAGAAACGTAACTACTTAACTTGATTATCAAGCTGTATTGATCTGTGCTTCATAAGTCGACGGATTTCCATTTTTAAAGCCAGTTTCCAGGAGGAGCTGAACTGAAATCCACCATCACGATTAAGCGTGCTCCTCTTGGAGGAAATGACCAAAGCCTCCTTAATTCTCTGCTCACAGTAACTGTTGCATTTTGCCAAGATTAATGCCTAATGACCATAACGACCATAGAGCCAACTTTCGGGATTTATTTCACATTAATATAGGTTAAAGCAATACACATAAATATAGATCAATCGGATACAGACTAAAGCATACTGCATAATGCAAAAAAGATAAATACATACTGATGTAAAACGAATGCAATAAAAAGAAAATGCACTAAATTAGCCTAGTTTATGATTCAGTAATCCTGTTGAATGAAAGCATTAAACATATTTCAACATTATGTTCTATCATTTGAGTCCTCCTGTCACTCACAATCAAATTATATTTACTGAAACATCTTTCTGCATCTACCCTGTTGGCAGGACCCCAAATACAATAGCTGCTTGGGCAAACTCTGGCAAACTTAATAGCCACAGCATTTGCATGCGGTCTACATCTTTATTATTCTGCATTGTTTGTATCAATTGTGAATGCAAAATATTCCTATCTCTCAACAAACTATGCATTTTAACATCATGGAAAAATGAGATCTTACTTTTACTTTCACTTAAAATCGTATAATATATTGAAATTACTCTGCCAGCAGTGACAGGATTAAAAAGCTTACCAACGTCTTAGAGAAAGACATTTGTCACATTTTCCGCCTCTGCACGCTGTTTGATAATTTTGCTCTCACCATCTTCGCACTTACTGACGTGACCTATGCATAGAATTACTGAAAGTGGTGTGTAAAAGCGAACAGAACATTGAAAATCGGAACTTTGGCAACCAAGAAGTCCAACTGGAATTAACATGTGTTTATCACTTCCTTAAAGTTAGGGTTGCTATTGGTTTTAAGAGACAAGGATTGAACATTTCCGTAAACTGGGTTGTGAAGATAGATTTATGACAGTCATTAGGCTTGGTAAGATGGGTTTCTTTTGTGAAACAACTGAATTTGCTTCATTTACAAACATATCTAATTTGAGCAATCCTGGAACAATAAGCTAATTTAGTGGGAAGGGTTGCTTTCCACATTCCAGAAGAGTGGTCACTTACTTTACATGTTTCTAAACATGCAAAGGTTCCACAGACTCTTCACTTAATGAGCATTGGGGAAAAATAATTACTTGGGAAGATCTTCAATTTCGCACTTTATCGTGCTATATTGCATTTGTGAAAAATCACCACCTCTAAACATTATATATATATATATATATATATATATATATATATATATATATATTGTATATATACAAATGTTCTATCATGACATTTTAAAACTTCTTTATAAACCCAAATTCGCTATAATTTGGCAACAAATGGTGCCCTCTTACAGGAAAATAATATTTAATTTTCTTGAAATTTTGATTAAGATACCATATATTTAAGATCTTTATATGACAAATAAAATGCATTTCTTGAAGCTGTCTGTGAAGTGTTGTGCAATAGGAATGAATTTTGTACCAGTTTGTATAACTTGTAAAACTATAAGAGATAGAAAAAAGAACTTACTAACGAAAAATATACTTCTCTTTTAAACATGCAGTTTATTACAATTTCTTTTGTGGCTTCAGCTATTTTCGAGATCTGTTGTTATTACTTTGAACTGCACAAACATTTTTATTTTTTGAAGTGCTGGCACATTCATATTTTTCTTACCATTTTAGTAAAAAAGGTTGTTATATAGTAATCCATTTTTATATATCTGACTATCACTAACCAGTACAAAATTGAATCGAGAATATATTGACACATTGCTTCACTCACACTGTTTATTCACAGGACATGTTTCAAGAGCTCTTGCTCCTATCCTCAGCTGATACTCGACTAGTGCAAGTTGTAGTGGTTTCTTCTTTCTCCGTATTGTCAATAGATGGCGTGATGTATTTGTCAAAGATGTCCGGTGGTGGAGTTTCAAAATTCATGACTCTATGACGATTTTTGTTAATGAAGATTTTTTCCCATACAGAAAGGTCTGTGGGGTGATTAACGTATTTTATTAGAGATGTTTCCAAATTGATGTCATGTCTAGTATTCAAAAAATGAAAAGCCACTGCTGATTTTTCTGTTTCACCATTTTTAATGTTTCTCATATGTTCTTTAGTTCTGATGTTAATATTTCTTTTTGTTTTTCCTATATAAATATTAGGGCAAGTGTCACATTTGATCTCATAGATTCCTGGTTTTTCTTTGGTATTGATTGAATTTTTGGGAGGGCCTTTTAACAAATTTGTGATATTAAACCTGTTTTGAGGTGCAAGAGTTATGTTATGTTTATTTCAAAGTGTGGTATCGCTATGTTGACGACATTTTTGCAATAGTACCTAAAAAACTCATACAAGATGGTCTTAAACTTTTGAATATACAAAATCCAGCTATAAAATTTACATTGGAAACAGAAGAGGATGGTGTGCTCCCCTTTTTGGACATCAAGATCAAAAAAATGAACAACAAACTCACTTTTGGTATCTACAGGAAACCGACACACACAGATAATTACATTAAGAACAACAGTTTCAACCCAAAACAACACCAACATGCCATTTTCAACAGTTTAATCTTTCGGATGATCAACTTTCCACTAAACAGAGAAGATTATCAAGAAGAATACCTACACATAAAAAAGTAGCTATATCCAACGGTTTCAACCCAAATTTAATAGACAAAACTGTTAACAGACTCAACAAAGCTAAGAAAATAAAAGAAACCACCACCCTAGAACCTACAGGAGAAAAAGAGAAAAAACTTTTTAAAAAATTCACCTTCCACCCATCAGCCTATAACAAATTCCAAAAAATCTTCTCAAAACACAACATAACTCTTGCACCTCAAAACAGGTTTAATATCAGAAATTTGTTAAAAGGCCCTCCCAAAAATTCAATCAATACCAAAGAAAAACCAGGAATCTATGAGATCAAATGTGAAACTTGCCCTAAAATTTATATAGGAAAAACAAAAAGAAATATTAACATCAGAACTAAAGAACATATGAGAAACATTAAAAATGGTGAAACAGAAAAATCAGCAGTGGCTTTTCATTTTGTGAATACTAGACATGACATTAATTTGGAAACATCTCTAATAAAATACGTTAATCACCCCATAGACCTTTCCGTATGGGAAAAAATCTTCATTAACAAAAATCGTCATAGAGTCATGAATTTTGAAACTCCACCACCGGACATCTTTGACAAATACTTCACGCCATCTATTGACAATACGGAGAAAGAAGAAACCACTACAACTTGCTCTAGTCGAGTATCAGCTGAGGATAGGAGCAAGAGCTCTTGAAACATGTCCTGTGAATAAAGTGTGAGTGAAGCAATGTGTCAATATATTCTCGATTCAATTTTGTACTAGTTTGTGCTTCACTGTCCCTACGCTTCTTTCAAGTTTATACTTTGTGTGTATCACTAACCACTTTGTTTCTACAACAAAATGTATAATAAAACTGTTTCTGTAAATTGTTATCTGATTTAACATGAATGAATAAACTTTTTAAGAACAGATAGAGTCAAACTGAAAAATTCAATGCCATGGTTGAGATTTGAACCCCAGATCTCCCAGCTTCCGTCCAGTCGCTCTTTGATCATTGAGTTACCATGGCCAACATGCTGTCATGACATTAAATTCTCTAATTAAGTTTTTTTTTTATGAGAACAGTTTAGGGTAGAAAAAGTCATATGAATGTGACACATTTTCCATCCTCTTTCATGTAGCCTAAAATAAGTAGGTTAGTAAGTGATGTGTGTTTGGAGGAATTTAGTAACAGTGACGTCAAAATTAATATAAAAATTATTTGTGGTTGGTTTATTGACACTCGTCACTTACTTTTTCATATATTTATGAGAGACTAGTTTCAAAGGCCCTGGCCTCCATTTTCACTCTCTTCCCAACTGGCAACTGTTGTTATCTGCTCTCTCTGGTGGTGGAACTATGAACTTTTTTGTCAAATTATTATATTTGACATATTTATATTATTATAATTTGACAAAAAAGTTCATAGTTCCACCACCAGAGAGAGCAGATAACAACAGTTGCCAGTTGGGAAGAGATTGAAAATGCAGGCCAGGGCCTTTGAAACTAGTCTCTCATAAATATATGAAAAAGTAAGTGATGAGTGTCAATAAACCAACCACAAATAATTTTTATATTAGGTTAGTAAGTTTTACTTTCCCTACCATTAACCTGTAGGAAGTAGTGGAAATACTGTAGAAGTTCCATATGGAAGTTTATCTGGACAAAAGTATTTTAAGGCCTCCTAAATAGACAGAGATTTAGAACAGTAGCTAAAGCTAATTCTAACTGCTCAAAACTAATATTTAACATGCTTTTAATGACTTCTATGTAAGGGGGGTTTAACGGTTTTTTTTAAGTGTGGCTCAGTTTCACAATGAAGTCCACTCCAGTATGTACAAGAGGCTACTATGTGCAGTGCAGATGTTTGTAGAGGAAGTAAAGGCTTGTTAGCAGTCTAATTTGCCCAGTGTTTTTCTTGGCAGTATTGCTATCATCAAGAACATTTGTGGTTTCTTAATCTCAGATTAATTGCTGTTTCTTTTGGTATTGTCTCTTTTCCCACATGGGTTCTAACCTCTGACCAATTTAACAAATCTGTTAGGACCTACTCACACAATGTTTTTTGGAGCCAGTCTCATTAATAATGTTTAATTTTTTGCACTATGTTTCTAATATTTAACTTTTTCCCAATGTAATAATTTATTTTCTTGTCATATTTTGAGAAACTAGTGCATCATAAAAGACACATTTGAGGTGCTTCCAACTGTTTTTGTTTGCTAATGTTTAATATCCAAGTTTTGCTTTCAAACTGAAGTGCAGTTTTTGATATGCTTTGGATTCTTAAACTTGTACTTATTGGCATCTGTTTGGCAAAGTGACATTTAATTAAAATAAAAGTGAATCGAGAAGATATTGACACATTGCTTCACTCACACTGTTTTTCACAGGACATGTTTCAAGAGCTGTTGCTCCCATCATCAGTTGAGTCATGACTAGTGCCAATTATAGTGTTATCCTCCTTCTCCTTGTCGTCGGTAGATGGCCAAATGTATTTGTCAAAGATGTTTTCCCCATACGGAAAGATCTATGAATTGATTAACTTGGAGACAACTTTAATAAAACTGTTGCACAGTGATAATGGTGAAATGCATCAACCTTACCCAGTTTAACCAGATGTAAAAGTGTAGTTAAACCACTGTCTGTTGTATGGTTATGGCCAAAGTACACCTACACATCTCACCATGTGAGCAGACTTGTAGAAAAGGAGCTCTGCTATGGAAATAATTTCCAGATCTATGTTCATATAACACTTTTTTATCTTCTATATGCAAGACATATTTTCTCAAAGTTTTGACATACCCTTCTGTTACACCCTATAGAATACAATACAGGTTTATTAGCCACAGGAATTCATACAGATTTACAGGCATTACCAATATAGTTACAGTATTTTACAATATTTACAATTCATCTACAAGGTATTTACAATCGAAAGTTTACAGATAATTTACACAAATTACTATTCACACTTGAAAACATTAAAACACTGGAGAACAATAACAGGTCAACTTAGTTATGAATATTTATGCAGATACTGACACTAGTATTACACTTAATATTAATGCTTTGGCCAGCTAAAGTTCTTCATTGATGAGTGTTCCAATTTTGGACACATGAAACAAGAATAGAAATAGAATACATTAATATAATTATGTACAACAAGCTGATAAATTTATATTTTACCTGAATTATATTCTAAGTATTCATTTACTGAGTAAAACTGATTGTTTTTTAAAGAAATTATATAGCTCTGCCTTAAACTTATTTATAGTCGGTATGTTTTTTAATTGATTTGGCAAGTGGTTGTATAATTTTAAACCCATGTATTTGACAGAAGTCTCAAATAGTTTTGTTTTATGAATATAGGTGTGTAATTTGTCTTTATTATGTGTGTTATGGGTGTATATTTCAGCATTTGTGACATAGTTCACAGTATTGGTCTTGATGTAAATTAATAACTGTTTATATATAAACTTGGTAGGATCAAGATATTCAAATCTCATTAACTAGTTTGTGACACAACTTCGCTTATCTTTTTGAAAATATAAATTCAGTCATAATGACATATTTAACAATCAATCAGTAGCATTTTCAGCTTCATTGTAGACTGTTTGTTGTTAAAGCTATTGCTGCTAGGTGATGAATTATTTGCTATTGTATTCCCATCTACCGGAAATAAAACAATTTTGTTGAGAGAATCAGTGGACAGTACTGCAAAATTCATTACCTGACCTCTGTTCTTAAAAATAAATATTTTCTCCCATATCATCAAATCTGTGGATCCATTTAAATGCATAAAGACTAAAATTGAGTAATACCTTTTAAAACTTGTTAAATAATCCCTTAAAAAACACGATCCCACCAGAGCAAAAATCAGGCATATATAGGATAGTATGGAAAGGTAGAGTCAGACTGAAAAATTCAATGCCATAGCCGGGATTTGAACCACGGATCTTCTAGTCTTCGTCCAGCCTTTCTAACCATTGAGTTACAATGGCCAACGTGCCGATTTGACCTTAAATTCTCCAACTGACTCATATTTTTCCCAGTAAACCATTTAGGAGTTCTCATAACCACATGAGACAACTACCTTAATGGCAACTTACAACGTGTAAGTACTTTAAGGCCCGGGCTTTATAGTTAACCACTATTAGGTTAATTAATGGAAATTGTTCTTTCACACTGGCCGTGTGTAGGCTAAAGTGTGGAAAGGTAGAGTCAGACTGAAAAGTAGAGTCAGACATTCGAATTTAATGTTATATCGGCATGTTGGCCATAGTAGCTCAATGGTTAGAGGGGCTGGATGGAGACCAGAAGATCCGCAGTTCAAATCCTTGCTATGGCATTGAATTTTTCAGTCTGACTCTACCTTTCAATAGCAAAAATGTCATCCAGGTATCTATACGAAGTTTTAAAAATTATAGAGAATACTTTAGTGACTTGCATTTCAAAAAACCTCATTGAAAGATCAGCAAGAAAATGAGAAACTGGATTACCCATTGATAAACCAGATGTTTGTTGAAAAATTTTACCACTAAACTGGAAAGTTTCCAATCCAAATAAACATAATTAATTTTCCTATGAGTAAAGACTATGATACAATGAAGCACAAAATTAATATAATTTCAAGTCAAACTAGTACTCAGTGCTCCATATATTGCTAGTGTTCACCTAGAACACGTTTTGTTAGGACCTTCCTAACATCGTCAGCTAATGTTGACTGTTGAATTTTGATTTGGTGAATTCCTTGGAGGTGATAGGGACATCTCTGGGGTATCTTGATGAACTTAAAGTTCAGATTCTCTTCAAAGGTGGTGTTGAAATTGAACTGTTTTCCTTCATATTTCTTAATGAATATCTCTTTCCACATGGTTAATGCAGTTGGACCTTGAGCACATTTTAATATGTGGATTTCTTGTTTTATATCGTGATTATCATTCCAGAAATAGTACGCTACTGCAGATTTTTCCATTTCTTTGTTCTTGATGCTCCTAAAATTCTCCTTAAGCCTAAAGTTCAAATTCCTTTCAGTTTTTTTTCAATGTAAAAGTTGTCACAGCTTTTGTAGTTTATCTGGTACACATTTGATTTTTTGTTTGTGCGTTTCTCCTTTGTATTATGTGATGTCAAAAGGTATGTTGTACACTGAAATTAATCTGTGGGACCAAAGTAATATTGTGTTCTTTGAAGACTTTTTGGAAAATGTATGTACCTCTGGGAAGGTATGTATATATTGTATGAAGTTTTATTACTGATTTGGGGAGAGAGTAGTTATTTGTTTGCATCTCTGTTATCTTTTGAATTTATCAATTTTATTTTTGATCTAGTCAACACTGACTCCATTGTTTTCTGCAATGTGAATGTATAATTTTACTCTTTGATATATTCCTTCCTGTTTAAGGTGACATTAACCAGCTTGGAAGTTAAACTGTTGATTACAGCATGCTTCTGTTGTCTTGGGTTATCTCCATCTGAGTTTATTACATCTTCCGTGTGTTTCTTTCATATATATGCCAAATTGTAATTTTGTATGTTTTATGTTTAGTTTCAGGTCTAAGAAAAGGATTTCATACTTTGCCTATTTTTCTATGGAAAATTTTATTGAGGATTCTGTAAATTAAATTGTCTTAATGCATCATCCACCTATTTCAAATTTACTATTGCCCAGATGCATATCAGATAAACTGCAAAGGCTGTAACAAATTTTACATTGGGAAAACTAAAAGGAATATGAACTTAGGCATAAAGAGCATTTTAGGAACATCAAGAACAAAGAAATAGACAAATCAGTTGTA